>JALPQI010003818.1:0-85523 GCA_025490895.1 Thaumatotibia leucotreta | reverse complement strand
GTTGCTTGTTAATTCAGAGTTTGCAATCTGTCACCAACCTCTTTTGAGAAACTGAACTTGCTTTTCAAAAGAGGTCGATAGATCTGAGTCCGTAGCTATGTTAGCTATCGTGCCAATTAGTGATTTTATTCTCTTTGGTGCCAATCGCTACGCTACGCTGAGCAGGTAGTGTATCGTAGTTTTCTCTCTGTCACTCTTTCTTATTGGTGTGACGAAGACAGTTGAGTTTCGTTCGCGACTGAATGTTAGCGATTGGCATATTGGCTACACAACCTGTTCATATAATCATTTCATCGCCAACACAGTTAACTAATGTGTCTTGATGTTTTATGAATAAGGCAATCCCATCAAAAACATTACATGTAAAAAGGTGCAAGTCTCGCAGCATAGCAGTTGTTACACCACAAAAAAGTTATGAGATCAATTGTTTAACCAAGTCAATAATTCTGTTGTTACTACAAGGGGGTATCCATAAAACTCGATTTCTACTAACTTGCCTAACTTGAAACCGCATGTAGAAATACTCATTTTATTATAGGTATCAATAAAGAGTAAGCCAAATTAGCTTGAGATTACCAAGCGAATTAAGGTTGATGATCCACCACTACCTATCCATGGGCACATTTGTCTAGCAGCTTTGTCATAAATTGTTACCTTATAACAATTACTTAATTAACAACATCTTATAGTAACTGTATTAATATAAGATATCTGTATTTTTTTAATATAAAGAATGACTTGGCCATCGACCACATCTTACTGAATGTCTTTAGGGCATTGCTAAATTAGGGTTGTTTTAAGCAGAGATTAAATATGAGAGCGAGAGAAAGAGTGTTTTTCAAGAAATAGAAAATTTCGTTTGTTATAACATGGTCACCAGATATCCAATACACCGTTTGACAAAGGCATAATAGGATGACTATATATACTCTGACAACCAAATTATGTCAGTAGAAAAGCGTGTGAAATTCAAAATTAGTATGAAGAATAGTAGGAAGGGCGGACAGGCCATTAGATTTTTTTTATTTCCCGCGGTTTCCTATTGACACCGTTTGGTTTGAGTAAGTATATACATAAATGATTTAAGTAGTTTTAAGATAATATATTGATCAGAGTCTACCCTACATAATGTTGATAGGCTTCAGAGTCACGGAAAGTAGTTTTTGATCACGACCCAACCCAAATCATCCCTGTGCGATGGCCAAGTCATTCTTTATATTAAAAAAATACAGATATCTTATATTAATACAGTTACTATCCACTTGAACGTCCACCTCGCGCGACCATATTCCGGTCAACTGTCCGGGTTTTTTTAGCGACGTACGCCCCGCGCTGCGCAGTCACAAGATTTTACAAAAACGTTTATATTTTCTAAACTACTTAAGGTATAATAATAAAAAAAATTAGGAGTATAAATGAAAGTACAATTATTAAAATACAATGATAGTCATTGTAAAATACGTAATGATTCTTGACTATAATCAAGGTTAAACTTAAGACATCGGTAAAAAAATAAGAAAGATAACCTTCATATTTTAAACTCACTTGACAGGTATCACACTGTCAAAAACTTAAGATGATACACGTATCGTATAGAGCACACGTTCCTGATCATTTTTATGTATAATAACCCCAAAAATATGTAAATTAACGTGAAATACTTACGACATAACTAGGAGTCCTTAGCAAACACTCACAATTGCACGGCAGTTTGACACAACACTGAAAAATTATAATTTTTTATCGACTGAGTAACGAGCGTACACTGCCATATATATTTTTTAGCGCAAACTAGTTTATTAGGCTACGTTGTTGCAACAAGGGAATTAGGAAATAATGCCTCTATATTTCGCTAGATGCAAATATAATCAACTGTGTCTCCTTCGACTTCATGGGATAGTATAGCATCCACGAACAGTCTACTGCCTTTTTTGTTTGGATAATATGCTATCATCGGACGTTCAAGTGGTTATAAGATGTTGTTAATTAAGTAATTGTTATAAGGTAACAATTTATGACAAAGCTGCTAGACAAATGTGCCCATGGATAGGTAGTGGTGGATCATCAAACTTAATTCGCTTGGTAATCTCAAGCTAATTTGGCTTACTCTTTATTGATACCTATAATAAAATGAGTATTTCTACATGCGGTTTCAAGTTAGGCAAGTTAGTAGAAATCGAGTTTTATGGATACCCCCTTGTAGTAACTACAGAATTATTGACTTGGTTAAACAATTGATCTCATAACTTTTTTGTGGTGTAACAACTGCTATGCTGCGAGACTTGCACCTTTTTACATGTAATGTTTTTGATGGGATCTCATCTCTTTTTGTAGGTATTCTTCTTTTTTTTCTTTTCGGGTACTACTTCTTGTACGTCAGCTACCATTTTTCTCATAGCCCACTCCCTGTCTTTATGGGCTTTTTTCCGGGGCTTTGATGGAACAATTTCTGACAAGTCTGGACGGTATTTGCGTCTTAGTCTATTATATTCTAATATTGCAGATTCCCTGCGCTTTAATGCTACCGAAATCGATATTAACTAGATGTATACCGTTCAAACTAGTGACCCTGGAAAGTGCTACATACGCTTGCCCACATGTAAACACTCCAGAACCGATATCCATTAGAGCATTATTTAAACTTCATCATCATCATCATCATCAGCCAATTGACGTCCACTGCTGGACATAGGCCTCCCCCAGAGAGTTCCACAAAGATCGGTCGTGAGCTGTCCGCATCCATTGGACACCCGCAACCCTCACCAGGTCGTCGCTCCATCTTGTGGGAGGCCTTCCCACGCTGCGCCGTCCAGTGCGTGGTCGCCACTCGAGAACACGCCGACCCCACCGGTCATCGGTCCTCCGGGCAATATGGCCAGCCCACTGCCACTTCAACCTGGCGATTCTTCGGGCTACGTCCGTCACTTTCGTTCTTCTGTGGATCTCGTCATTCCTGATGCGATCTCGCAGAGAAATTGCCCTCTCCATCGCTCGTTGAGTGACTCTGAGCCTCCTAATGAGTCACATAGTGAACGACCACGTTTCAGATCCATAAGTAATCACTGGCAACACACACTGGTCGAAGACTTTCGACTTGAGACACTGCGGTATATTCGACGAGAAGATATTGCGCAGTCTCCCGAACGCCGCCCAACCCAGTCTGATTCGACGATTGATCTCCTTCTCGAAGTTGGACTTACCCAGCTGGACTGTTTGTCCCAGGTATACATATTCGTCAACAACTTCGAATGTAGAGTTTCTAATTTTCACTGGAGTTGGTATCACATGGACGTTCGACATGATCTTCGTTTTGTCAATGTTCATCCTAAGACCAACATCTTCAGAGACTCTACTGAGATCATCGAGCATAGTACTTAAGTCCTCCATGGTCTCAGCCATGACTACTATAATTAATTATTATTAATTTAAACTTAGACCCTGGCATTTATGAATAGTTATGGCGTAAGCTATACATATGGGGAACTGAGTGCGATGGACATAAGCTCTATTCATAATCTCAAATTTAGTTTTGACTGGACTTATTTCATAAAAATTTTCGTTGTTAAATTGAATATTATTTTTTATAATATTTGCATTATCTAAGTCTACTTTTACTCCTCTAACTATACCTATGGAACCGTTGACTAATACTAGACCAAATCAAATCCCTAAACAAATTCGTAATCGTTACAGACGTTGAAAAATACAAATAATCGCTTCAGTACGCACACGAGAATCGCAAATTAATTCTGAAACACCCAAATAGCCATCCATTACCTACGGCGCACGGGCAACTGACTTTACTGACTGTGACTGTCCTGTCACACGGTGGCGTTGGCGGTGCGCGTCTGCGTCTGCGCGGCAGCGCGGCACTACCCGTGTCTCACCCGCGCCATTTTAAAATACGACTGTATTATTGCCAGTATTAAATACCTACATTTATTACAAACCACAATTATTAATTTTTTTAGTTTTTGATATTCTTGTTTATATCGTCAGTTGTAATATGAATGAATGTAACCACAAAATGACGATTTTTCAGGAGAGCCCAAAAACGAATTTGACATTTATAAAGTATGTTGTATCTTTTTAGTTAATTATCCTATTGAAATGATGTTTATCTTGTTTGTTTTATTTTTGAGAGGTCTATTTGACACACAGTTACTAACTTTGACCACAGTTGTAGTTCAGGAAATGGCTGGTGCTTACGTTAAATATTTAAAAAAAAATTTGGAGTTACATTAATAATTTAATGAAAATCATCAAAAGTTGATTTCGTAACTTAGTGTAACTCACAAATTGAAACCAAATTGCTTATAAGTCATACATTACAAATGGCGCTTACAGCATTGACATTTATAATAATATGGTGAGTACATTAGGAAGGACATATTTTGTACTTACAAATTCGTACTTACGTTAAAATATTGCCTATGATTTTATGAAACCTGTACATACGTTAATAAAAAACGTAGAAACCTAATAAAATGGCAAAGTTTTTGTTAACGTAAACGACATTTTTTTCCGAATAACAATATTTTAAATACACCGTTCGAAAGAGCAGGAAATTTGCAGTCGAACGGTATACTTAACTCAATTTCGTCATTTTGGTGGTTACATTAATTCATATTACAATCGACGATATAGGTATCTGATTTATTTTGCACTGGCATCATTTAAAAGTTACTTTTTGTTTAACAAGCACTGCGTACTCCCCGCGTTTGATTTAAAGTAATTTGAATTTTGTTGTACTACAAACTACAAAATTTGTAGCCAAACGAATTGGAAATGTATACCTACATTTCCAATTCGTTTGGCTAGGTTGTCCGTAGTCATATTTGATAATACATAAGTGAATTTTGTGATGTTAATTTATCAGGTAGGTACTTATTTATTAATTGTTGACTTCCGCATAAAAGCGTTAATGTAAATTGAACAGTGGAAATCTGAATAAGATGTAATAGGTATTAAACAATTTTACGGTAACTACGTTTATAATGATGATTTACGCAGTGGACATCTTATGGCTGATATGATGATGATGATGACAGGGTGGAATGGAAATAGATTTTGGGTCAGGAGGGCCGCTACCAGATTCCGTGCTGCTGGAGCTTCAGAGATTGGGATTTATGAAAATTGGGATTAGCATGAAAACTAAAAAAATAACAGAATTTAAAACTTGTAGATATGGGACCAATAAAAATATTTGGCTAGAAAACCCACAATCCAAAGAACTCTTTGTTCCAACCCGCTTCATTCCGCCATATAAACTTATTTGCAGCAACCGCATAATTAATTTTGTATTAGCATGTATTTGTATGGGATTACAAACTTATTTGAGTAGTTTGCATAACTTTAAAATCTGGCAGAAATTTCCAATTTTCAGATTTTTTGTGTAATAGGTAGGCTATAAACTACTTATGTTTCAAATTTTGAGCCCCTAGGCCATCTAGAAATACCTTAGATTATTGATGATCGGTGAGTCAGTGAGTGACAAAACTAAGGAACTTTGACATGCGGTAATTTCTAAACTACAAGTTATAATTGAAATCAAACAAGATTATTATGTAACTCATGTTATGGCCTACACGTCGCAGAAAATTCAGACTTCTAGCTGTAACCAGCGCGAAATTACAGACGGTTGAAAATGGCCTGAACGGCTTCGAGAAAAGGATGGTACGGCCGTGCCTTTTTTTGCTCGACTTGGCGGGGGCACTGCCGTGCCCCCAGATTGGACTGGATGCGTGTAAGAGTTACGAATAAATGCAAAGTCATTTTCAGACACCAATAAACTAACATGTTTTACCACAAAAATCAACTATATTCCAAATAGCTGACTGGTGAGTCGTGAGACTGGTGACTTGCTTCAACCTTTTCAACGCCACGTAAAACTATAAAAGCTAAATTTGAACTTTACGCACGTGCATAGTTACATATTATTTTGTGGATGGTGACTTACAAATAGTCTTTGGCGATGAAACTCTCTGGTTAATCAGTACCTACCAATATATCAGTCATTGTCCAATCTAATTGAAACCTTGTGGACGGCGATAACGGTTATGTTGGTAACACTGTTTCAACGCCAAAGACCGATATACAAGTCACAGATCAATAGAGACCTAGTCGCACTTGCTTATAGTTTTTGACAAATTCCTTTGTGACACTTTGGTGGCGTGGATGGAGTGACAGCTGCTGTTTTTGCCGTGGCATTGAAAAGGTTAGTGTTATGATGAGGTAAAAATTGTATTGACAGCGGTATCGTCGTCTCAGTAAACTTAGCACAGGATCAGTGCGACAATATGTCGCCGCGAGATAGATTATCCATCTCCCTTTTATTCATATTGTTGGTAAAAGATAGAAAATCTATACATGTAGCGATAACATACTGACATAGCAATCACGTGCTAAGCGTACAGTATAGTTCGAGAAATATAAATTGAACGTTTATTTTTACTATAATGTAGGTAGAAAGTTACCAATTTATATTTCACGAACTGTACTCTCAGTCGTCGTATGTCAAGTTTTTAAATTGATGCCGTTCTGATTGTGTCACTATTTTTTTATAGTTAGCATATAGTATAACAAGATAGTAGTTAGAGCAACACACCCAAAGAAGATGTTGACGAAGGCTTAAATGAGCAATATGAAATAGACAATACAACAAATTACCAAAGTTGATATAGTTGACCCCAGTTAAAATGACGAATCAAGAATGGGTGACAAAGACAGATCGGGACCAATTCAAGATTTTAAGAAAAAACAATTGAGACGTCACTGAAAATAAAACTAAGGCTGCGTTTCACCAAACTTTTATTCGAAGAATAACGCTTTCTCTCAGATATATACACCGTGATTTCTAATAACCCGAAAGATTTTAACAGTGTGTTCCTGACCACATTTAGAAACTATAATGTCGTATAAACTTTTCTGGATATCGCCTAATTTCAGAGTTATTACCAATTAAAAAAAACATATTTTCTAATTGTAACTTGGTACAAAAGGTCTTTTTAACGGCGTTGGTGACATTATGGAGAATAGTCTCACTAATCTCTTTAATAGATGTCGAAAAGTGAGAAACAAAACCTCTTAAAAATGAGGTTTTTGTAAAAAAAAACCTTAACACTCATTGTAAGTGCTAGTTTCATGAATAACTCTTACTTTTTATGTTAAAATACATTTAAAAATTAAATAAAAATTGAAAAAAATCTATAAAAAAAATTTTTTTTTCGCCAAAAATGACAAATGTCATATAATATTTTTTGTTTGTTTTTACATCAAAAATGCGTGGTTAAAATCTTTCGAGTTATTAGAGATCACGGTGTATACAGGGAGGTCCAAACCTTGACGTCAAAAATTTTTTTCTGGATTCCTCACGTCATGAGCTATCAGAATATACCCCATGTATGTTGGCCGATTTTTTGTAGTTTTCGAGTTATGAATTTTTGAAAATTTTTTTTTGAGAAATTCTGGAATGAAAAAAAATATTAATAAAAAAAAACTGTTAGGTTTTTTTAACTAGTTTCTTTTTGTAAAAGTATTACTACAAATAAAGCATTTACTGACAAAAAATTAGCGTCCTCACTTTGATACAAGTAGGATAAAAAATACCAAATTCAAAATTTTACGCTAAAAACGCATCAAAATAGCATTAATGTACGTAAATAAAAAAAATTAAACATATCCCAAGGATTTTTGGTAATGTAAAGACTGCCCTAGACCTTAAACCTTCGTAAAAGCAAAAAAAAGTGATACTTTAATAATGAGGATTTTTCGGAGTAGTCTGTCAAATAAACTTAAAAAAAAACTTCTAAATTTTTAATTTAAAAATAAAGTGAAATTTCGTCTGTTTTGTTGTTCTTATCAATAAACAAAGACAGAAAATACCACGAAAACTCAATTTCTGTAGTTATTCAAGTCATTTTTTACTACTTTAAAATTTAAGCTTTTTTAAGTTTATTTGACCGACTAAGTACTCCGAAAAATCCTCATTATTAAGTATCACTTTTTTTTGGTTTTAAGAAGGTTTAAGGTCTAGGGCAGTCTTTACATTACCAAAAATCCTTGGGATATGTTTTATTTTTTTTTATTTACGTACATTAATGCTATTTTGATGCATTTTTAACGTAAAATTTTGAAATTGGTATTTTTTATCCTACTTGTATCAAAATGAGGACGCTATTTTTTTTTGTCAGTAAATGCTTTATTTGTAGTCATACTTTTACAAAAAGAAAATAGTAAAAACATAATAGTTTTTTTTTATCAATAAATTTCTTCATTCCAGAATTTCTCAAAAAAAATATTTCAAAAATTCATAACTCGAAAACTACAAAAAATCGGCTAACATACATGGGGTATATTCTGATAGCCCATGACGTAGGGAACCTAAAAAATATTTTTTCACGCTTAATTTTTTTTATGCCAATCGATTCCAATCCTATCCAGTACCAATAGTTTGCTAGGGGTCAACTTCCGGCAACGTAAAAAAAAACAAAAATAAAAAAAACCGTTTTCATACATTGACTATGGGAAAAAAGTGAAAATCAATTACATTATCTGTGACGCTAATTAATGTTGCTAATGATTTCATACAGTATTATTATTATCATTTAGCATAGGACGACTAATTATCGTGACAGATAAAGTAATTAATTAAGGTTTCACTTTTTTTTCATAGTAAATGTATGAAAACAGTTTTCTTGAAATTTAGGCTTTTTTGTACATTGCCATAAGTTGACCCGTAGGAAACTATTGGTACTGGATAGGAATGGAATCGATAGGCATAAAAAAATAAGCGTGAAAAATAATTTTTAATTTTCATACAATTTGTATGGGAATTTTAAATCTCGATTTGTGGCTTTTCTAGCCGAAAATTTTTTTTTGGTCCCATACAAGCTTTTAATCCTGAACAGAAAAAAGGATCGATTGGCATCAAAAAAAAAGTTTGTCAAAAATGACCATTTTCTCGCAACCTGTATACTTTTTCCAAAATCTGAAAACGCTAATCTTCTTTAATTGAAAATCGCGGGAAGGTCTTCTAAGACCATTTTCGCGTAGCTACACGGGATCTGGTAGATGCCCTCACTGACCCAAAATCTTTTTCCACCCTGTATATATATATATATATATATGTATGTAGTGCTAAAGTACTATGGAGATTTGACATGACATGACTATTCGAAAATAAGCGTTGTATTTCGAATCAAAGTTTGGTCAAATCGACTAAGTGAAACACGTACACGGTCCAGAATCGAAATATTTGATAGAGTTAACTGGGTTGGTGTGTGTACCTACTAAAACTAAAAAAGGAAAAAGACTATATGTATATTAATATTTATTTATTCGTGGTTAGCTTGGTCTTCCACATTCCAGCGTTTCACCGCTGCCGCTGGAGTCAGCATATGAGTATATGACCGCAGCTGATCTGAAGATAACGAGTACTTTTGCGCACTGAGGTAGCAACGCAACAAATACTCATCACTGCTATCTCAAAGGGAAAAGGATTCTTGCTATATCAAAGGGTTCCAGGATGGCTGGCACATACGCGGGTTAGGTCCTCTGGCATGGCATCTTCAACTTTCTTCTATGCTGGTATACCAAGGCATCCATTCAGGTGTCTTAATATCAAAGGGTCCATGGTATCTAAGGCTGTGGAACACGGCACCTCATTAGTTTGATTTGAGCGATTAAGTATGAAACACCATTATATAAGTGACACGATGCATGCAGGCCACGTTTCTCTAATAAAAAGATCGGTCGATCGATGTTATAATAAGATTATTATGCTTATACTGATGGATATGAGTACCTATAGATGATTTTATGAGATAAATACACTTTAATGGTAAAAGGATACCTTCTTATCAAATTCAATATCACATCATCAGTCTAATACAGTAACAGTGGTCTTGACGTGGGCCTCTTCTATTATTTTATTTATGCGTATGGGTACATTAGGTAGGACATAAATGACATAATGCCCATAATAGCCACGCTGGGCAAACGGATTGGTGATTGGAGTAATGTGTCCATTATGATGAGGCTGCTGCCCTGCCTCCATCTCAAATAATTGGATCAGCGTAGTACCGTCCCTTAGTCGACTCTTATAACACCCATCGGAAAAGTTCTCCAACTTGGCAGGTGGCAAATATATTGTTACTGCCGCACCACACAGCCTAAATTCAATGTATATGACTATAAATATTAAGTACATTTTATATATGATATAACCACTTACAATAATATCAATCAAACAAACATAGAACCTTATTGCCCTTGTAAGTTATATGACCACAACATAGAACCATGTAATATCGTGAATTTTAGACTATTAGTTGACTATAGGTATTAAGATACAGGTTTCAGTAAAATATAGCTAAATACACATAGAATTACTACCGTAAAATTAGCCCACTTTGCCTCCAGGGGAAACATTGCCCAAAACTTGAATTTTAAATAAATTGGTTATTATAGAAAAAAATTACATTCTTATGGCGGCCTAACTATTTTTAGTATAAAATAGATTATGTGAGAAGCAACACCAAGTATGACTTTTGCGTCTATCTTCATCTAGTTGTTTGCTAGAGCTTCTTGAGTGAGGTTGGTTATTTGGCGGGCAAAATCTTGGCAAAATATAGACATAAATTTCTCAAAACAGGGTGGTATTAAATGAAAAAAAACCCATGACCTGTAATAAAATGACAACAGTAGATTACATTGATAGTAGTTTTATTGGAAAAAGCTAATCAGAAAATAAGTTATGGCTTTGGGCAATTTTATCCAGTACTTTAGCAAACGGACATTGAAAACATTGCCCATCATGAAAAATAGCCTACAGTTGTCACTTTCAAGTTTTACCACTTTATGAAAATAGCGGAGGGTAATGTTTTTTTCAGTAAATTACGTTTTTATAACTCCGTTATTTTATTTTACGTGTACAAAATGTTCGGAACCAATAACTATACTCTCAATTGTCAGTTTCGTTGTCTGCTGCTTCGTTAGTGGGCTGATATTTATATCAATATAATATTATCTTGATTCCCATTCAAAAAACGGTTTTATTATTATTGCATTAAAACAAATAATACATTTTGGACTGTTTTACTTCACTAGTATATTAATACTTTGAACAAAAGTTAAACGTCTTTAGTTAAGATATCTACTTAAAAGTGACAACCCTAGCATTTGCGAATTGCGTTAGTGGACCTTGTATGAAAAAGAGCGAAAACGGGTAGGTAACATTTCCCAACCAATTTACTCAAAATTGTTTATACTTATCCCTGAGTTATAAACATGAAATGGTAGAATTGCCCAAAAACCTTCTGTGATCGTAGTATTATTGTCATACGAGCTATTTTTAAGCACTAAATTGAGATGGGCAATGTTGGTCAAGAACGAGATTACTTTGCTCGCCTTCTATAGGTGCTTTCAGACCAAAAGAACATTCGCTATTCTAACCTCCCACTCTACGAAATTCGATCGTTACACAAAACGTGATTGGTTGATTTCGTAGAGCGGGGGATAGAACAGCGAATGCTCTTTTGGTTTGCACGCACCTTAAAACGACAAAAACCTGATCTAAATGATGATCTAAAAATTATTTCTTCATGTGAGCCGATTCGTACGATCACAGTGCACATGCTGAGCAGAAAAAACTTCAAGGTTTCATATATTTTTTTGAGATTTTTTAGGATTTCCGAAAAAAGCGGGCAATGTTGACTACTTAGTTTCACAGTACTATGAAAAAATGTAACATACAACCTTGTAATTATAATATTGCGGCAGCAAAATATTTGGCCAGCGTTGGGATCATTTAGCTCGTAGTTGGCAAACAAGTACGTAAATTCAAGTGTTATTCAAAGGACTACTTCAGTTGGCAAAAAAATACACGTGATATTGGCTAGGGGGGGGGGGGTCCTGAAAATATCACCAAATATCACCATGGGGGCTGGGGGGGTTTAAAACATACCAAAATCGTATGACGTGATTAATGGACAAGCCCTAACTAATATGTATACCTACAACTAATTGCAAATGGTCACTGATCTAAGCAATGGGCGGACAGACAGACGGACTACCGCACGAAACGATAGATGAAGAGTGATAGAGCGCTGACACACTCTAGCACCATGCTAAGAAGAGTATGCTGACGGATAAACAGACGGACTAACGGACAGACAGACGGACAGACGGACATGGCGAAACTATAAGGGTTTTTTATTTTTTTATTTGAACTATGCCCGATCATAACAATTTTTTTTTAACGAAAAAAGTGTTAACGCTTTCACAGCCAGTAACAAAAAAGCTCGTTTAAATTTGAATTCTAAAATGTTATTAACAGAGTTCTTAATCACAATTGCGGGAATAACGCATAATTTATTTTTATTTTTTGTTACTGGACATTGTTTTTTTTTTGTGTTTGTTAAGAATTATTTCTATTTCTAGACGGATCCAAGAATAGATGGATGGAAAGAAGGACTAACCAACAGATAGATAGACAGTCAGACGGACGGACGAACAGACAGACAGACTGACATGACGAAATTGTAAGGGTTCCTAATTTACTACGGAACCATAAAAAGTACTTACATCCAGAATAATTGAAAAGGCAATCATTTCAAGTAATATCCGGTCGAAATATGTTTCTTTGCAGAAATAAACGGGCAGACAGACGGACGGACAGACATACAGACCGACAGACAAACAAACAGACAGACAACGGATGGACAGATGAACAGACAGACAGACATACAGACACATAGACACACAGACAGACACTGAGATAGATAGACAGAAAGATCGACAGATGAACAGACAGACAGACAGACAGAAAGATCGACAGATGAACAGACAGACAGACAAACAGACAGACAGACGGAGATGGCGAAAATGTAAGGGTTCCTAATTTACTACAGAACCGTAAAAAGTAATTACAGCCAGAATAATTGAAAAGGCAACCATTTTAAATAATATCCGGTCGAAATATGTTTCTTTTCATCTGTCAATCATATAAATAAACTATGTGAAAAATTAAGGCTCGTACTAGTAAAACTTCATCAATTAAAATATGTATTGGATAGGGCCACTATGTATACCATATACTATGCGCTGGCGGACTCCCTACTTTCTTATGGACTGGCATGCTATGGTAGGACATTTAAAACCTATCTCAACAGGATTAAATCATTACAGATACGCTTTATGAAGTTATTAGTGGACAACAAAACTAAAATGCGCTGTAAAAAAAATGATTATGAGGAATTATTTGTGGAATGCCGTATGTTGCCGGTTCATGAGGAGGTGGGGGTGCTATTGGCCCTAGAACAGTTCAATAATGACGAATTTAAAACCCACAAGAGTAGTTCTATATTAACAAGAAACAGTAGCAAAAACATGTTAGTGATTCCGTCATGTGGTTATAATTATTATAGAAAAAGAAGTAGGAAGTACTTAGTCCCAAAAGTTTATAATGGTTTACCTAAGAATGTAAAAGAGTGTAAAACACTACGGATGTTTAAAGTTAAAATGAAACACTTTCTCTTAGATAAAATTAAGTTGAAATTACTGTAAACATTACTTAACATTATAACAAAATTGTATCTAGCGTATATCCACTTAGTTAATTTTACCCATCTATAATTATATAAGGGAGTCTCCTCTGCCATCAAACTGCCCTGCAGTTTGGCAGACTTGTGATTGTAAAATAAGGGTTAGTTATTCCGTGAATAAATGATTTATTTATTTTTTTTTTTTTTTATTTGCAGAAATAAACGGTTGGAAAGACGGACGGACAGACATACAGATCGACAGACAAACAGACATACAAACACACAGACAGACAGACAGACAGATAGACAAACAGACGGATGGACAGATGAACAGACAGACAGACATACAGACAGACATACAGACAGACACATAGACGGATAGACAGAAAGATCGACGGATGAACAGACAAACAGACAAACAGACGGAAAGATCGACAGATGAACAGACAGACAGACAGACGGACAGACAGACAGACAGACGGACGGAAAGATCGACAGAAGAACAGACAGACAGATGGACAGACCATCAGATAGACAGACAGACAAACAGACAGAGGGATGAACAGATGAACAGACAGACATACATACAGACAGACAGACATTTCAAGTAATATCCGGTCGAAATATGTTTCTTTGCAGAAATAAACGAGCAGACAGACGGACGGACAGACAGACAGACAGACAGACCGACAGACAAACAGACAGACAACGGATAGACAGATGAACAGACAGACATACAGACAGACAGACGGACATGGCGAAAATGTAAGGGTTCCTAATTTACTACAGAACCGTAAAAAGTACTTACAGCCAGAATAATTGAAAAGGCAACAATTTTAAATAATATCCGGTTGAAATATGTTTCTTTGCAGAAATAAGCGTTTTAACAGACGGACGGACAGACATACAGACCGACAGACAAACAGACATACAAACACACAGACAGACAGACAGACAGATAGACAAACAGACGGATGGACAGATGAACAGACAGACAGACATACAGACAGACAGATAGACAGACACCCAGACAGATATACAGAAAGATCGACGGATGAACAGACAAACAGACAGACAGACGGAAAGATCGACAGATGAACAGACGGACAGACGGACAGACCGTCAGACAGACAGGCAGACAGACGGGCGGAAAGATCGACAGATGAACAGACAGACAGACGGACAGACCGTCAGACAGACAGACAGACAAACAGACAGACAGACAGACAGAGGGATGAACAGATGAACAGACAGACATACAGACAGACAGACGGACATGGCGAAAATGTAAGGGTACCTAATTTACTACAGAACCCTAAAAATATCTTACAGCCAGAATAATTGAAAAGGCAACCATTTCAAGTAATAACCGGTCGATATATGTTTCTTTGCGGAAACAAGCGGACGGACAGACGGACGTACAGATAGTCAGTCCGTTGAGATAGACAGACACACAGACAGAGAGACAAACAGACAGACAGACGGACAGACCGCCAGACAGACAGACTTACAAACAGACAGACAGACAGACATACAGACAGACAGAGGGATGGATGCAAAATGCAAGGGTTCCTAATTTACTACAGAATCCTAAAAAGTACTTACACCCAGAATAATTGAGAAAGCAATAATTTGGAGGAAACAAACGGACGGACAGAAAGACATACAGACAGACAGACAAACAGACTGACAGACAGACAAACATACAGACAGACATACAGACAGACAGGTGGATGCACATGGCGAATCTGTGACGGTTTCTAATTTACTACAGAACCCTAAGAAATACACCCAGAATAATTGTAAAAGCAATAATTTCGAATACTATCTGGTCGAAACACGTTTCTTTGCGGAAACAAACGACCGTATAGACGGAAGGACAAACAATCTGACAGACAGAGAAACAAACAGACATACAGACAGACGGATGGACAGATAAACAGAAAATATACTTTCATTCGCCAAAGAAATGTTCGTTTAAATTTGAACTTTACTAAGATGTTAATAGAGTTCAAGATCACAACTGCGGAAGTAACGAGCTAAGCCGAGTTTAGACCTGGGTCGCGTTTTATAAAGTTACAATTTACAATTTCGCTGTTTGCCTCTCTTTCTAGCCAATATGTGCGTGCGTTAGACCCAGGGTCGCGTTTTATAAAGTTACAATTTACAATTTCGCTGTTTGCCTCTCTAACGTACGCACATAATATATTGGCTAGAAAGAGAGACAAACGGCAAATTGTAAATTGTAACTTTATAAAACGCGACCCTGCAAGTTTTGAAAAAAAGAGTTGTAGATATTTGCCACTAATTCCTACTAATATTTGCCGTGTGGTGACGGCAGTAAGAATATATTTTGTCACCACCCCAACTCCTCCTGTGGGTGTCGTAAGAGTCGACTAAGGGATTGAAGTGTCACTGACTATTATTTGATAAAAGATTGATGATGGGCAGCAGAGTCATCATAGTGGATATACTACTGCGATCGCCAATCCGCTTGCCCAGCGTGGCGATTATGGGTATTTACCTCCTAATGCGCCTATACGCATAGTAAATAGGAGAGGCCTACGTCCAGCAGTGGACTATCATAGGCTGATGATGATAATGATTTGCGTCTCAAAACTTGCGGCAATAACTTGCAAGTGTAAACTCAGCTTTGTGTCTTTTCAAAAGGGCTTATTTCTACTCTGACAATAAGGATTATTTTTTTAACCGACTTCAAAAAAAGGAGGAGGTTCTCAATTCGACTGAATTTTTTATTTTTTTTTTGTTGTATGTATGTTACCTGATATCTCCGAGAATAGTGAACCGATTCTAAAATTTCTTTTTGTGATCGAACGTGTATTACCCCGAGATGGTCCCATTGGCACCAAGTTGGGGTCTGATGATGGGATCCTGGAGAAATCGAGGGATCTCTTCAAATGTTACAGGTACATGTATGGCGCTTTTGGTAATTTTCATTCATTTACAAGAATTTGCATTCAGAAAGTAGGATTTGAGGAAACCAATGATGGAAACAAATCGGGAATCTTGGAGAAACCGGTTGAAGTCGGTTTTTTAAATTTTTAATTTGGTGATTATCTATATTTCCATAAGAGAAATTATCTCTATTGACAAAGTGGAAATAAGCCCTTTTGAGAAGACATTCCACAGTTACGATATAATGAATTCATAACAAAACAACATACGTAATTGTGGGACAAAGTCATTTTGCGTCCGGCGGAATGTAGCCAGCAACGCCATATTGCTAGTTGTGCTAAGCTCACCTGACGCCAATAGAACGCGACTCCAAGTATCGGGGTTCCATTAAGGGAAATAATAGGAACTGCAACTGTCTTCTTGAGCAATTCACGTATCGTACCTATCACTATGTTGACTATTCAAGACGAGTGGTATGCACCCATAACTGCGTAGGTATTAGGAGTATGAATGCAATAAGTGCAGGTTATAGTAAGTATATATATTTATTTACCAAGGAGCCGAGCCGATATTACAAGACAGGTGCCGGTAGTAGACCAACATCGGGCGTCTTACTCCTCCGTCTTACCTCCTTCTCATTAAACTCTAAAATTAACATTGAAAGAAATATCTACTAATTAGAAAGTTCACAAACTTACCATTTTAAACATATCTGTTAGATCATTGGACTTCAGCTTAACTTGATACTCAAAACTTAATTTTAATGATTTTAATTTCAATATGAACATTACGTCGGAAAAAACATTGACAGCCCAGTCAACAACACGTTGTCAGGTAACCAATTTCCAGGCAAGTTCCCGTCGACGGCGCTAGGAGGCGCCAGAATTGCTAGCACATATTGCATCCTTTCACTTAATTCAATTTAAACCTTTTTCATCATGCGGCCAATACCACACGTCAAACCTAAATGGCTAGTCAAATGAAATAAAAATACGAACTATATTCGCGTGGAAAAGAGAGAGCGAGTGGCGGCATGTTTACGTCATCGCGAACAGTTTAATAATGGTTCACGGAACTTTATTTTTCGTTCATCTCTAGTAACGGTAACCAGAAAAGTTTTGTTCTTTCATATAAATCATATAATGTTCTTGTCAAAACCGTTATGTCAAAGAACGGAATTTTTCCGTTCATCTTGAATATTGTGAACCAGAAATATTGTGTTCATCTACAAAACCTTTATCGTAGTTAACCGTTACTAATACGAACGGAATTTAATAACGGTTAAAGAACAATATCAAATGGTTAATCGAGAACGGTTCCGATCCCTGGAACAGGGTACCTACTAGGGACGTGCACGCAGTGCAATTGGGTCAAAATTCTTTTCGTTATCTTATTTTGTGTCCCTAAAAAACGTGACACAGTTGTTTTGTTGTTTTGTTTTCAATTTTTGATGGATTAAAATCTAACGTGAAAAAGAAATACAAGTGCACCGGCTTTTTTTTATACACCTACCTACTGAGTCGAAACAGCAACTAAAAGCGTTACAGAATAAGAATAGTATGAAACAAGACAACGAAAAGAATTTTGACCCAATTATTATTATTAATTTGAGCCTTAATTAGTGATGAAAATTACATACATAATTATTGTCACTATCACTTCACTCCTTCCATCTATTTCAATTGACTTTTCTTCGATGACTTTGCGTTCTCCTGGTATAAGTGAGAATTGGACCTAATTAGGTTTACAGTTGAAAATTAAAGTGGAAACTTAAATTGATTTTTTCGGAAAAAATTGTGAAAAAACGAGCTGTTTGGAAAAAACAAGATTTAATCCGGAAATTTACAACGCTAGTCTTAATTAGCAGTTAAAAATCAATTATAATGTCGTAGTGAATGTTGCTTAAGGTAAAAATGTACCTACAAAATCAACGAATTTCGACGTATCACGTCTTGTGTAACGAACAAATTTCGTAGAGTGGGGGATAGAATGAGCGAATGCTAGTTTGGTCTAAATGCACCTTTAGCTTGACCATCCATAGTTTCACGATCTTAAAGTCACCCAGGTAAGTAGGTTAAATATGTTAGGATTTCAGCGAAGTACTTCAACTTGACACTGAAAGAGTATTCAAACAAACTTCAATAGCAACGGTGTCGTGTCAGGGACGATAGTAATCGAGGCCAGTGCTCTTACCAAGAGCTGTCGCAGTGAGTTTAACGCGGACTTTCTACCCCTCTTACTCACACCAATATGCGAGTATGAGCGGAATAAACAGAAAGGCTGCGTTAAGCTCTCGTCATCATGATCAGCCTATAATCGTCCACTGCTGGAAGGCCTCTCCTATGGTAAAGGTAGTGAGGTAAATGCCAATCGCCACGCTGGACAAGCGGATTAGCGATCGTAGTTAATGTGTCCACTATGATGACGCTGCTGCCCATCATCAATCTTTTATCAAATAATGGTCAGTGACACTTCAATCCATTAGTCGACTCTTACGACACCCGCAGGAGGAGTCGGGGTGGTGACAAATGTTTTCTTACTGCCGCCACCAGGCGGCGCTAAACTCTGTCTACCGTGAATGCCGCCGCTAATGGTAGGCATACACTAGCCGTACCATAACTTTGAAAGTATCGGTAACGTTAGGTTTTACTCGATAAGTAATGCAGGCCATCGCGCTCGCCCCAATATGTCAGAGCGAGCGCGATAGAAGGCATGACGTATCGAGTAAAACCTAACGTATCCTTTACTTTCCAACTCATGGTACGGTTACAGTAGCCGTACCATGAGTTATTAAGGGCTTTTCCATTAATCACGTCATACTGTCGGGCGGGTCAAGAAAAAAATCACAAAATATTCATTATTAATTATACCAGGACATATGCATGTTATTTGTATTTGAATTGTGTATCTATTTTTGACTTGTAAAATTGTAATTATATTTTACTAATAAATGAGTATGAGTATGAGTATGAGTATCACCATAAGGGAGGGGGGCCATGGGAAAAATCACGTGTAATTTTTGTTACTCTCGAATCTGCTGAACAGCATTATAGCCAGTAAAAAATCTAATTTTTTTTATAAAACACTTTTTAAATACGTACTTTTAAAACTTCGCGAACATTTACCTCGTAGTTGGCAAAATCGTACGTAAATTCAAGTGTTATTAAAAGGACTACTTAAGTTGATAAAAAATTACACGTCATATTGGCTAGGAAGGGGTTCAGAAAATATCACTAAATATCACCATGGGGGATGGGGGGATCTAAAACACGCCAAAATCGTATGACGTGATTAATGGGATTAGAAAGTGCTGTTGACACAACAGGGTATAAGTCAATCTAGGATATATTCATAGTTATATTCATATATTCATAGTTTAAGTGCAAAGACTAGCAGACAATAGATTAATTAATCACTCACTACATCTATAAACAACTCTTTTCTTGGTAAATGTTGTGTCATTTGTTGTGTCAACAGTACTCTCGAATCCCTTTCTGATTCCGGTTTGATAATACTTTCTACCCGGCTCGCTTGCGCCAATACGCGAGTACGAGCAGGATGGATAGAAAGTAAACGCGGTAAAGCGGTATCTCATGGTAGGGCTACAGGAGGCCTACCACGACTCACAATCGATTTTGTCTCCCTGTCACACCTACGTACAAATTCACAAGTGCTATCCCCCTTTAAGAGATTAGCTCGAATCGCCCGTATTACATTTTATTAAAAATTTGACTTCGGTCAATGATCCCTGACTAGCTTTGTCTGGCCCGTTACATGTTTAAAGGGCAAATATTAATAAAATTTCAAACTAGAATACCTAATAAATGATAGCAATTTATAAAATTACTAGTTATAAAAATTTTATATTGTATGATTTTCATCGTTATGTGGTTTCTTTTATTAATGTCGGTATTTTTACATTCATTTTGGAGACTAACACTTAAATTTACAATTTAAAAAAAACATGCGTTTTACCTCCTCACCTATTTAGCTATAAAGCAAAAATAATGTCTTTAAAAAAATGAGTCGAAATATATACTATAGGCTATATATTTCGACTTAATAAGATATATATATGCCGTGTGGTGACGGCAGTAAGAATACATTTGTCACCACCCCAACTCCTCCTGCGGGTGTCGTAATAAGAGTCGACTAAGGGATTGAAGTGTCACTGACCATCCCACAAGATTGATGATGGGCAGCAGCGTCATCATAGTGGACACATTACTGCGATCGCCAATCCGCTTGCCCAGCGTGGCGATTATGGGCATTTACCTCCTAATGCATCTATACGCATAGTTAATAGGAGAGGCCTACGTCCAGCAGTGGACTAACATAGGCTGATGATGATGATGATGATGATGAAGGTTAATATAAGGCTATTATATGGTTCCGTACTACTAACACACTACCAATTTAAGGTTAAACTGAGTTGGAATTCAATATAATTAATATTAATTTAAAACATATTTCGCACTAAGTAGAGATTTTATTTAGCACAAGGAAAAACAGGGAAACTGAATTTCCAACGATATTCTTAGAGCCTGCAGCCTAGCCAAGATGCCATTCTGCAATCGTATACGATAATTAAGTAGATTTATGTACGAGTAAAATATCGTAATTCAAATAAATATTCTCTGTTTTCATGTGCACTGGTAAATACTTCGACCTTAAAACGGAGGTAATTTTACCTTACACCATCCTGTTCTATAGGTATTGTATAAGGGCGACAAATGTCAGAGGAAACTCATTAAGTTCTCCGGAAATATCGGAATTCTCGAATAGAAGCGATATGTCGTCAATTTCAATGTTGCGCGGAGTTGTTCCGTAACAAAGGGATTCTATGGGAATTACGATCAATGGCACATGTATAGGGCGTAGCAAAGATAATTAATATTATACACGGTGTCCCAAGACTACGGGACATGAAGAGAATGAAGCTTAAATATATACACTACTAGCTTTTGCCCGCGGCTTCGCACGCGTAGATTCTATGAAAAAACGTAGACTTCTATGAAAAAAAAATATTTTCAACCGACTTCAAAAAAGAAGGAGGTTACCATTTCGATTGTATGTAGTTATATATTATGCATGTTACACGGTTTCCTGCAAATAATGAATCCTATTTTGTTTTTTTTTTCTCAGGAGATTCAAAAGTGGCCGAAATAAGTTTAATATTGAGATATTATTTTTGGGTTTCGCCTTGACTTGTCGACAAATGATGTTTCAAAGACAACGGTTCAAATATTTTCATTTCATCAACAAGTCATTCTGTCGAAGAATAGTTTTCAGAAAATTTTAATCAGGGAATTTTGAATGGTGCTTGAGGTTTTCCTTTACGGGTTCTTATTTTAGTTTGATTCAAATTTAGTAATATTTATTCCGTAGTTCTTAACTAACCCTGAACCTACTTTGATAGCTGTTAGCTTATGTGTGGGGTCGCAGTTCTAACCTAAACTAAACCTACTTTGATAGCCGTTTGCTTTTGTGTGGGGTCGCAGTTCTAACCTAACCTACTTTGATAGCAGTTTTCTTTTATGTGGAGTCGCAGTTCTAACCGAAACTAAACCTGCTTTGATAGCCGTTTGCTCATGTGTGGGGTCGCAGTTCTAACCTAACCTAAACCTACTTTGATAGCTGTTCGCTTATGTGTGGGGTCGCAGTTCTAACCTAAACTAAACCTACTTTGATAGCCGTTTGCTTTTGTGTGGGGTCGCAGTTCTAACCTAACCTAAACCTTCTTTGATAGCTTTTCGCTTATGTGTGGGGTCACAGTTTTACCCTAACATAAACCTGTTTTAATAGCCGTTCGTTTCTGTGTGGGGTCGCACTGGTCGCAGTTCTTACTTAACCTAAACCTACTTTGATAGCCGTTTGCTTATCTGTGGAGTCACAGTTCTAACCTAAACCTATTTGAATCTGGTTTCTTCTTCCAAACTTTAACCTTCCATTTAACCCCCATAGGGAATGAATTTTCAAAAAACCTGAAACACGTGTTTACTTATTTATTGTTAAAAACATTCATGTGAAGTTTCGAATAAAATAGCCCAACTAATCTTATTTCCCCATTCAAACTTTAACCCTCCATTTAACCCCCATAGGGAATGAATTTTCAAAAAACCTGAAATACGTGTTTACTTATTTATTGTTAAAAACAGTCATGTGAAGTTTCGAATAAAATAGCCCAACCAATCTTATTTCCCCATACAAACTTTAACCCCCCATTTAACCCCTTTACGGGATGAATTTTCAAAAATCCGTTCTTAGTGCGCTTCAAAACATTATAAAAAATGTACATGCCAAGTTTGAACTCTCTAGCACCAGCGGTTTGGGCTGTGCGTTGATTTAAGTCAGTCAGTCAGGACATTGCCGTTTATATATATAGAACATAAAATTACAGCAAAATAAAAAAAATCATCCCCAATTAACGAATAGGGGAGGCACCTACCAGATTTTTTTTTCTATTTTAATTCAACCTCTTTGTCGGCATGATTAATATGTATCACCACCTATACCAAACCTACCTATACCAAATTTCTAGGACAAACGGCTAATGAGCCATGCTGCGGACAGACAGACAAACACGGCGGAACTAAGTATGTAAGTAAAGGAACGACGTTCCTTCCCGCTACCGACCGAGCCTACCAACCATAACGATGAACTTTCAGTATGGGACCAACATCGAAAGCGTACATGGAAAATTGACTTTTCCATATTGTTGAACTCTAACTAATCACTCATTTTGTATGAGGGGTTACATTTTTTTTTAATATTTCTATGCTGGTATTATACTGAAATTTCATCGTATTGGTTGGTAGACTCGGTCGGTAGAGGGAAGGAACGTCGTCCCTTTCCACCCTATACAGGGTGTAATCGATAAGTGTTTACAGGCCATAATTCCGTAAATATGAGAGATATCAGAAAACTTTAGTTGATATCAAAAGTACGTTACCCAACGAGTAAAATTACATTCATAACTTTTTCTAAATAGATGAAATAATATTAAAAATACTAACTTAAAACGCTCCCATACATTTAAAATGACGACTTACAGCCTTAAAGAATGCCGGGTGTCGTAAGAGAAAAAACTGTTAGAGATTCGTTATTTGTAGGAATACACTGTAATAAAATAATAACACTACCGTTCATGAAATAATCAATCTAACATTTATTCTTAACCCTTAACCACCTACGTGCGGTCTCACAGACACTGGATTATACAAAATTGACAATAACTGAACGCAAGTACATCGCTCACGCCTCTGTGACCTTGTACCTTTGCCCAGCACCTTCGCAGTGCTGGCCATGCTGTCGACTCATTCAGACGTGCACTCATTTGGATTTGGTGAGTAATAAACTAGCATCGGCGGTCTGTGAGACCGCATGTAGGTGGTTACGATACATTTTGTAAGTGTCTCAGGGACCGCACGTAGGTGGTTGTGTTATTTAAATTTCATAATAATTGTAACTACAGTTTGACACAGTTTTGAAAAAGGTTCAAATTTACGAAGAAACTGGCCGAAAAATTAGTGAGACCCTATTTAGAGCGTTGTGCAAATAATCAGAATTTGAATGTTCTAACAAATTGTGTGTCGACGGCAGACAAGAATGGTTATTTTAAAAGCATGTAATTTTACAAAAATATCTTATTTGTAACCAAATTAGATAGTTTAATAGCATTTTTGATTTCTCAATTTTATTTTTTTATAATGATAAGATTTATATTAATATTCTTTAATTTTGTAATCTCATATCCTGAAGGATACTTAGTTTTATAATCGAAAATACAACACGTTATTAAATATGTTAAGTTTGAAATACAAAATGTTGATTATTTTTGTTTTCTTGTTAGTTAATAAATGCCTGAAACAATATAAAGTGCATTTAATATATTTGAACCCCCTTCAGTCACGCCAAAGTAAATAAATCAGGTCCCATAAGAAGAAGCGGTCTCCATGACCGCACGTAGGTGGTTGTGTGATACAAACAGGACGTAGGTAGTCAAGGGTTAATAAAAAAATATTCGTATTAAACTAGTCTTTGAATGATCGGTTACATACTGAGTGTATGGAAGGGTTTGAAGTTAATATTTGAGATATTTCTAATTTTATTTCAAAAAAGTTATTAGTGTAATTTTATTCGTTGGGTAATGCACTTTCGATATCAGTTAAACTTTTTCTGATATCTCTCATATTTACGGAATTATCGCCTGTAAACTCTTATTGATTGCACCCTGTATAGTAACCCTTATAGTTTACTACGGAACCCTAAAAGCAATAAATAAATATCATGCGAAAGTAGAACACAATTTGCTTATAATATTTATATATTTATTGTTTTTAAGGCTCCACTGCCAGGTCAGAAGGCATTGATCAAACAAGAACACTCCGTCGGGCATACTCAATTTCGCTGCGAAGGCCGATCGATTATTGAATAAATAAGGCATGTTTGTTTGAACAACGTGAGCCTCTCTCGTCCTTCCACTTAACCACCATTTATTTGCCACTTTCCGATCGCCATTTTCGGCAAATATCCATTTGATTAATATTCAAGCTTTACTTCGAACGCTGCAATGGCCGATCTACATTGTTGATGTGATTGAAAATGTTTTACCTATATTAAAACTATTCATTAAATACAAAGGAAATTACATAAGAATATAAATAATTTGGTTTTGTAATGTATGTGATTTGAAAAAAATATATTTACAGGACATTTCAAAAAAGTTTTTGCGAATGATTATAGCCACACACTACAAACATTTACTCGTAACATACTCGTAAAACATAACGAATTGCAAAAAGGTATTTAATCAAACGAATAATGGGACTTCAATTAGGTATTTCAAGCGGAATTCATAGATGAAATACCCTTTGGCAATCGGTACCTACAAACAACACCAATTTCATAATCTCCTTAATGTACCTACTTGGTTTCACGCGATACAGGCGTAGCCTACCTGTGGAGACCCGGTATATCTGTGCCTATACGTATAACATGGACGTCTAACGCCAGCTCACAAATGCCCCCAAAAGCAATTGTTCAATTGTGCCAAGATGGGCAGGACATAGCGCCTTTTTTAACACCGCGCATATTTCGGCGCAACAACTTTGACAAATGTTTATAGAATACAGCCAATCAAAACTTTGTTGGACCAATCACAACAATTTTCAAATGGCGGTTTAAGATTTTATAGGTTGATATTTGAAATTCATTACCGCAATGCATTGAAGAGGGGGTGACACTTGTCAACTAAAATTCAGGACCGTTTCTGAAAGGCAATTTAATATGGCGTGCGGCTTCCATGTTTTATTTGTTCGTAGATCTGTGCCACGCGTACTTATTTCAGAAATAAATATTATTTTTTCTTATTATTTACATGACATTGATGTCTTTGCCAATTGCTGTCTAGCTCTAGGTTAACCTTTAAATTGGCAATTCACATGTTTTTCGACCCACTAATTGTATTTTTATAAGACAGATTTTTTATTAATTTCCCAAAAGGGTTAAAAAGGGACGTACAGAAAGACATGTCGACACTAAGTTTAGTGTTCGTAGTTGACTACGGGACTCTAACAAATTTAGAACATGATCAAAAAATGTTTTTATCTCATTTCGTTCTTGGATTCAAGAAACACAATTCTATTTGTCATAAAATAAATTTCCTGCGCGTGAAGATTCGACAAACCATGAAAAATATGTGGCGGAACGGGTTCGCTAAACAAATTTCCGATGTGATTTAGATACATAAGTATTGCGCATTCGCGTGTATTTGAGTTTTGTGAGTATTTGCGTGTATGTACAGTCAAGGGTACACGTGTACATACACGCAAAAAAAGCACAAAGAATCTAGAACTTTCTAGATTCGACGGTTATCATTATCAATAATGATTTATAAAAAGACAGCTGCCACAATATTGGTCGATGCGACAACTTTTCAGCCGATACCATAAACAATAATAACAAAGTGTATACATAATATGTATGCCCTTGACGGTACACTAAACTTCGGGATCCTGCACCCTATTTTTATATTTCTAATTACATTAATAAATGCCGCTTTTATATTACATGCCTGTATTTTATAACTCTCAGAAACAACTTAAGCAATCCGACTATAAAATGAGTATAAAATGAGTACCTACCCGCGATAAAATAATTTATTTTCCCGGCGTGTCTTACTTGTCTAATGCAGATGCAATCAACTGCAATTGGATTTTATTTCAAATGCTACAATAATTGCATTGCTTTTTTATATGAAACAGAATAAATGGTCACTTATAAATAACACAAAATGTCGAAATAAGTACCTTGAAAAATGATAATTTGTGAGTAATGTTCTGCGACCATATAACATGGACGTCTAACGCCAGCTCAAAAATGCCCCCAAAACCAATTGTTCAATTGTGTTAGGATGGGCAGGACATATCGCTTTTCTTAACGCCGCGCATATTTCGGCGCACATCTTTGACAAACGTTTATAGAATATCAAAACTTTGATATGCCAATCACAACTATTTTTTAATGGCGGTTTAAGTTTTTATAGGTTGATATTGAAATTCATTACCGTGATGCATTGAAGAGGGGGTGACAGTTGTCAACTAAAATTCAGGCCCGTTTTTGATAGGCAATTTAGTATAGCGTGCGGCTTCCATGTTTTATTTGTTCGTAGGTAATGTTATAAATGTTGTGTACATAAATAATATAAACATAAATATACATATTTTAATGACGAGTTGTATAGACCCAGGGACCTATCGACATTTTTTTATTTTTAATTTGGATTTTTATTAAGTTACCAAAATTGTATAGGAGTTTGGTAACAAAAAAGGAAACTTCCATATAAACTTTCTGGGACATTTAGGAAATGTGATGGATCTGCTCAGCATCATTAACTTGACCAGCCTTCCAATTTTTATCAATATCGAAGACGTGATCCAGCCGTGTGGTGACGGCAGTAAGAATACATTTGTCACCACCCCAACTCCTGCGGGTGTCGTAAGAGTCGACAAAGAAATTGAAGTGTCACTGACCATCATTTGATAAATGATGATGGGCAGCAGCGTCATCATAGTGGACACATTACTGCGATCGCCAATCCACTTGCCCAGCGTGGCTATTATGGGTATTTTCCTCCTAATGGGTTTATAGGCATAGTTAAGGAGATACCAACGTCCAGCAGTGAACTATCATAGGCTGATGATCCAAATGTACAAACATATTGAGAATTGCTCAAGTAATAAAAACATGGAAAGCATTTTAGTTTTCCTCTTCCATTAAAATTTCTCGAACAGGGAAAGACGATACTTAAAAATAACAGCTACTTTGCCTCTAAGTAGATTTAACATAAAAAGGGAAATGGGGAGATGTTTAAGAGGAAACGGATTGAGCGTAGGTATAATAAAGGAGCAAAAGTCAGAAATACTTAGACGCTTTTCCCGTGGGGTTTACAAGGAGTGTTTTGCGAGAAACAAAAATTTACAATGCCAATGTACTTATACCATTCGACAGCAGAAAAAAAACTGGTCAAGTGTGAGTTGGACTCGCGCGCAAAGGGCTCCGTAGGTACCATTATCAATTTATTATTAAAAAAATACAGTTAAATCAACCTACCTCACAAAACTATAGGAGATAATTTTATCAAACCAAAAATTGTTGATAGAGTTTATTAATGTGCATAACATATATTTTTTTACATGTATGGAGGACCCCCACCCTAATGGTTTTTTTTACAATCTAGTATCATAATCCAGTAGCGGTTCATACAACACATATCCTTACCAAATTTCGTTACTATAGCATTTATAGTTTCCGAGTAAATCGGCTGTGACAGACGGGCAGACGGACATGACGAATCTATATGGGTTCCATTTTTGCCATTTTGGCTACGGAACCCTAAAAAGTAAAACTTGCATCATTCCATAATCACGCACTTTTAGAACATAGTCAATAGTCAATAGTCAGGATGTGTTTCTTGGTATTTGTCAAAGACGTCAAACGCTATGGAATGACAGCCGTATTTGTTTTTTTTTTTGTTCTTCTTTCCGCCATAGGGGCATTCCACGAGAATGTCGCTTAAGTAACGTGATTTTTATACTACTTCTAAAATTATAGAAACCCGAGTTCTAGTGTGGTAATATTTCGGGACTTAACTTACATGTTCACACAGTTTTTTCTAACTTAATGATTATTTTAAATATTTTTAATTAATAATTATTTAATGTAGCTGCCATAGATAGTATAAGCGTCACGTAAGCGACATTCTCGTGGAATGCCCCCATAAGGCATAGGCCTCCCCTTTGGACCTCCAAATGCACCGGTAGGAAGACTTGGAAGCGATCTGCGTCCAGCTTCTCCCGGCGATTTTCATTAGGTCGTCTGTCCATCTTGTGGGTGGACGTCCTAACTACACATATATTATATCCACTTAGAAAATCGTACGTGAATTTTTTTCCCTGTAATTTCATACAATCTTTTGTGCTCCCATTTTATTACGCTATAAAATTTTGATACTAGTAGGAGAACATTTTTATGCAATTTACGCACATTTTCGAACTTTCCATTCCGTTACCGCCATATAAAATATACGAAAAATAAGACAAAAATGTTCTCCTATCAGGATCAAAAGAGCTCACGATTCTCGGTGGCAATCATATTAACAGTTCCAAATCTAAAAAGAAGTGGCCCATATACATACATACGAGTACCTATAATGTGTAAACGTGTAACCAAATGAACAAAAAATAAGGATGTTTATTTTCTTAGTCATATTTTAGTGAAAAAATAAATGGTCCTAACTTTGAGGAAATAAACTTGTGATTCTGAGCGGGAATAACGAAGAATTTCCTCATTCTATAAAAAAGTGCACGGCCATAAGGGACTATGCGTCAGAATGGACCAAAAACCAACAGAGCTGGGAGTAGTGTCATTAAAAAGGTCTGCTTAGGTACTTTATTTCATTCTATTCTATAGGTGCAAAGTTGGATTCCATTGGATAATTTTATATGAGTAAGGCGTTTTTTTAAGGCGTACCGCAGGCACTCTCTAAGTAAATCACCGTCGACCAGACATTCATCATAGTATTTCATCATCATCATCATCATCATCACATCAGCCAAAAGACGTCCACTGCTGAACATAGGCCTCCCCCAAAGATTGCCACAATGACCGGTCCTGCGCCACCCGCATCCAGTGGACTCCTGCGACCTTCACCAGGTCATCGGTCCACCTTGTGGGGGGCCTACCCACGCTACGTCTTCCGGTACGTGGCCGCCACTCAAGAACCTTCCCGCCCCAACGGCCATCGGTTCTACGCGCAATGTGCCCCGCCCACTGCCACTTCAGTTTAGCGATTCGGAGAGCTATTTCGGTTACTTTGGTTCTGCTGCGGATGGTCTCATTTTTAATCCGATCACGCAGAGAGACTCCTAGCATAGCCCTCTCCATTGCCCTTTGGGTGACTTTGAGCCTTCTTATGAGGCCCATTGTAAGCGGCCACGTTTCAGTACCGTATGTCATCACTGGCAACACACACTGATTAAAGACTTTCGTCTTCAAACACTGCGGAATATTGGACGAAAATATGTGTCGTAGCTTCCCGAACGCTGCCCAACCGAGTCGGATTCGACGATTGACCTCTTTCTCGAAGTTGGACCTACCTAACTGGATAGTTTGTCCTAGGTATATATACTCGTCTACAACTTCGAGTGTAAAGTCTCCGATTATTACGGGATTTGGTGCTACATGGGAATTCGACATGATTTTCGTCTTATCCATGTTCATCCTAAGACCAACTCGCTCGGAGGCTTTACTGAGGTCAACGAGCATAGTACTTAAGTCCTCCAAGGTCTCAGCCAAGACTACTATATCGTCAGCGAATCGAAGGTCAGTGAGGTACTCGCCGTTTATGTTGATACCCAGCCTTTTCCAGTCCAGAGTCTTAAAGACATCCTCCAGTGCAGCGGTAAACAGCTTAGGCGAGATGACATCTCCTTGCCTAACTCCCCGCTGCAGCAGAACAGGCTTCGAGCTCTGGTCTTGGAGTCGGACTGACATTGTGGCGCTCTCGTACAAACACTTCAACACCTCGATATAGCGGTAGTCGACTTGGCACCGTTGCAGAGACTGTAGTACTGCCCATGTTTCGATCGAATCGAAGGCTTTCTCGTAGTCCACAAACGCTAAACAGAGGGGCAGGTTATATTCTTCGGTCTTCTGTATAACCTGGCGAAGCGTATGGATGTGGTCTACGGTACTAAAGCCTCTTCGGAAACCGGCTTGTTCGGGAGGCTGGAAGTCATCAAGCCTGCGTGCAAGACGATTCGTAATGACTCTTGAAAACAGCTTATAGACATGGCTCAGAAGTGAGATGGGTCGGTAGTTCTTCAATAAAGCGTTGTCACCTTTTTTGAAGAACAGTACCACCACACCTCTGTTCCATGCCGTTGGCGTTCTCCCTTCCAGTAAGACGGAATTGAACAACTTCTGAAGGGCCGTAAGGATCGGTTTACCACCCGCCTTCAGAAGCCTTCGTTCATAGTATTTACTCTGACTAAAATACAAATATCTCCGTTTTGCAATGGAATTGAACATAGTGCCCATAGAATGAAATGAAATAAATGTAAATATCTATTTAATGACACCACTTTTAGCTCTGTTGGTTTTTGGTCCACTCTCCATACAAATGTGCTCATAGTCCTTTAAACTCGTATTTAGCAAACGATGTTCCTGTAACAATTTCTTCACGATCCACATGCATTACATATTTGAATAAATTACTTACGCCCCGGAATAAGTTAGGATTTATATAGGTGCACAATGTGTATCTTACACGATACATTGTCAAGAAAAGGTATTAAGCGCCAAACTGTGAAGAAACCTACTTACAGTCTTTTGTCTTTAGTAAGGGGAGGTCTTTTCATAAAGTTTCCTCCACGATCCACATTAGTTACGGACCGAGTAAGCGGCAGGTAACTTGAATTGACTATAAATCGTGCTCTATAGCTTCCTCGAAAACGCTACCTCGAGCTAGGGTTGCCGACTTTTGAAGTTAAACGGCAAACAAAGAGTATTTTCCAGGTAAAATAAGGTAAATCAGTAATACCCCGCTTTACGCGACCCTGTTTAACGCGGATTCGCTATAACGCGGTTTATAAATTAACGCCATTAGTAACTATATTGAAAGAAAAATAATTTATTCAGTGTGCTTAAAATACAAACATAAGTACAAACATTAATTTTAAAAGCGTTACTGAAAAGGTTTTCACTCAGCTTTATGTCAAGATACTTGTTAGGTATCTTGACGCTGCTCTTCCGTGAAAACCATTTCATAGGAGCGCGTCAGTACGTAAACTTAATTAAAATCTAACATTGAGATCACAATTGAAATAAAAGATATCTAAATTGGTAATTTTCTTGCGCGTAGCACACGCGCCATTCACGCCACCTTGGATCGCATTCTTCTAAGCAATAAGTATTGTTACGTTATTGACTATTTTAAGCAAAACAAGTGTACTAAGCAAAAATGACGTAAACCGATATACGTGAAATTCGCTTTACGCGATTTTCTCTGGAACGTATCACTCGCGTAAAGCGGGGTATTACTGTCACTGTGTACATTAAAAAAATATTAATATTGGAAAACCCTCAATTAAATAAATAAATCTTCAAATCAAGTATGAGTATACAGGGTGGAACGAAACGACGTTCCTTCCCGCTACCCACCGAGTCTACCAACCATTACGATAAACTTTCAGTGTAGTACCAACATAGAATTATCTTTAAAAAAATAACCCCTCATACAAAGTGAATTATGAGTTGAGTTCAATAGTATGAAAAAGTCAATTTTCCATGTACGCTTTCGATTTTGGTCCCATACTGAGAGCTCATCGTATAGGTTGGTAGAGTCGGTCGGTAGCGGGAAGGATCGCCGTTCCGTTCCACCCTGTATATTGGGGTACTTCCTTAACACGTTCGCCCCGGTACTGTTTCACTAAGTCCTCATACTATACCGATCGAAATTTTCTTATTAGATTTCCTATGCCAGTGGACACGCATATGTGACCGAAATTATTGATATGATATATGCCGGCGACACATCACTTGTGTCAAAAATGTTCGTATTTCTATGCCACTGGCATAGGACTTGATTAAATAAATAATAAATAAATAAATAAATATCTGGGGACATCTTACACAAATCAACCTAGTCCCACGGTAAGCTCAATTAAGGCTTGTGATGTGGGTACCAGGCGACGATATATATAATAGATAGATACGTATAGGTACTTAGATACATACACAGCCACGACCAAGGAACAAACATTTGTGATAAATAAATACACAAAGAATGCCCTCGCCGGGATTCGAACCCGGAACCTCCAGCTTCGTAGGCAGGGTCACTACCAACTAGGCTACAGAGGCTGACAGGCTGATTTACGCTAGTGGCATTGGAGTACAGTTATTTTGATCACGTATATATGTCACTGGCATAGGAGTCAGATTTTTTGTTAAGCTGCGACCAGTAGCCGTACCATGAACTACCGCCGCGTTATTAACGCGCTTTTACTTTCTGTCCCGTTAGCTCGTTCTCACGTATTGGCGCGAGCGAGTCGGATAGAAAATAAATGCACGTTATAACGCTTCGCAAACTCATGGTACGGCTACGGTAAGGCCGTGGGTTTTCTGACCGGCGGTTACCCGCTACCGGCGACGTTTCAAGGAAATCACCCTCAAACATTCGCGAACAAAACATTCCCCCGGCCTGAAAACCCACGGTCTAACCTCGGGTAGTAGCACTAGTAGCGCCATTTTAAAGCCGTGGAATATACTGCGACCCTCCACTCCCCGACACGAATGGACTAAGTTCCTGGATATTTCTTATTTAGTTTGACAAGTAAGTCACGACCGTGTTCGAAAGTTACAGGTTTCTAGTAAGGCCAACATTTTGATACTTATTGTGAAGCAGTTGGATAGTAGTTTTGATACTTATTGTCCGGCGTCGACATTTCTGCTTATATTTTTTATTGCAAATTAAGTTTAGGTAACGTTAACTTTGAAATTTCGAGATGATGATTATCTACTTAAACTATATAATACAGAAAGGCAAAATACACTACAAATACTATATAATAAATAGGGGTCGTCGGAACTATGGGTGCAAAACTTTAACAAAACTTGTCAAGTGGACTTGACATAGCATATCCATACATCCATAAAATATACATATCTACACGCCTACACATTGTAAGTTTAAGATTCCGAGATAGGGAATAAAATTGGAAACGGATTTTTCAATAATATTTGTATTTTTCTTGGCTAAAGTGTGGGAATATGTCAATTTTAAAGTTTTGTTAAAGTTTTGCACCCATAGTTCCGACCCCTAATAATAAAGTACAGTTGGCAACCCTACCTCGGGCGTAGAGATAAAATATAAATGAAATATAGGGTTAATATATCGAATATAAATTTATTGTTAGTCCACACAGAACATTACAACGGCTAGCAACGCCATGACACAGCAAGAGACAACCGTGCCTACAAGAGCAAGACAGCACTATAGTCTCTCTTTCTAAATATATCAAACCTTATTACATTGTTCTCAACACCCCCTTTCAATGTAATAATGTTTACCTAAACATAACTTGTAAATCTCTTTGACCAACATAAACTCCTTGTAACACTTCTACAAGACAATAAAAAATTAAAGGTACAAGTTAAGCTTACTTGCTTACTTAGTCAGACCACACATGCTAACAAACTTAAGTAACAAAATATTATTCAACGACTTTGTGAGCATGTCTGCAATCTGGTCTTCCGTTTTCACATACTTTATACACAATGTACCTTTTTCAATCAGCTCTCTAATAAAATGATGTTTTATGTCAATGTGTTTCAATCTCTTAACAGTATTAGTATTCGCTACTTTAATTGCAGACTGATTATCACAAAACATTGTAGCTGGCAATACATTATCAAAGTTAAAATCATGCAAGAGGTTAATCAGCCAACAAGCCTCACTGCCTGCCATTGCCATTGATACATATTCAGACTCTGTCGATGAAATACTGACAGTGCTCTGTTTCTTTGAGCACCAGGAAATCAAACAGTTGGCAAACTTAAAACAGTATCCAGTGGTTGATTTCCTGTCTCTTAAGTCACCACCCCAGTCAGCATCACAAAATCCTACAAGCATCTCATTATTGCAATTATACACCAATTTGTAGTCTATTGTATGTTTGATGTAGCGCAGCACTCGCTTTAATGCTACCAACAACATATCACTCGCAGAATCTTGGTATCTGCTTAATATAGACATAGCAACACATATGTCAGGTCTAGTACCTAAAGCCGCATACATCAAGCATCCAATGATCTGTCTACAATTGTTTTCTGTACTACTTTTACACTTATTAGTTTCAAGCACCTGAGTGTTGAAATTCTGATCCATTGGTGTACTAATTGGCTTACAGTCCTGCATATTAAACTTTTTCAGGACTCTTTCAAGGTATTTCTTTTGACACATTTCAGTAACACGACTTTCTAAATTTTGTTTTACCTCTATCCCCAAGAAATCAGAAATTATCCCTAAGTCCTTCATTTCAAATTCTCTTTTTAGTACAGTTTTTAATCCTGTGACCTGTTCCTCGTTAGTGCCGAAAATTAGCATGTCATCCACATATATAAGTAAATACATTTGTTCTTTACCCTCACATTTAGAATAAAGACAACAGTCAGATTGAGATCTCTTAAACCCTTCTCTAATCATTACTGAGTTGAACTTATCGTTCCAATACTTAGGTGATTTCTTCAGACCATATAATGATTTATTTAATTTTACAATATTTTCACCATTTTCAAATGCTCCATCTGGTAAACGAATGTAAACACCTCCCCAATTTCGCCATAAAGAAACGCTCCTGTAACGTCCATTTGATAGACGGGTAAGTTCAGCTTAGTAGCCACAGCTAAGAACAATCTAAAGGTTGCCAACTTTGCAACAGGTGCATAAATTTCATTAAGACTCAATTCATCATTCTGTTCAAAACCCCTAGCAACAAGTCTAGCCTTATATTGAATTTTACCATTGTTTTGTTTAATTTTAAATACCCACTTGCTACTAACTACTTTTTCATTAACATTTTCACTACATACTGTCCATGTATTGTTATCTTTGAGGGTTTGCAGTTCCCTCTGCATGGCACTTATCCACTCACATGCATTAGGACTGTTCACAGCCTCATTATAAGTTTTAGGTTCTGAGTTATCATTCAACACATTATGGCATTTATAAAATACAGTTTGTTTTTTAACTCGCATACCTCGCCCTAAAGGTTCTTCATTTTCACTTACCTCAATACTCTCGTCGCTATCTCCAGTTATCACCATACTCTCCTCAGTCTCAGTTGTTAAAGTACGATCGGGCTCGTAGTCTGGATCTGAGTTTCTGTCTGTACTTACTTGACTGTCACTGTCGGTGGGTTGTACCTGGGAGCTTGAGCCACTCACAGCAACTTCATCTTTTTCAATAGTCTCACTGGTGCATGGTGATTCACATGGAACTGTTGTCAACCCGCTTGTAGTAGGCGAACTTTCCTTGACTGACTTTTCTTCCCTTTCACTCACAAAAACAATATCTCTTTTGGTTTCAACTTCATCTTTGTCTGGAAAATATACTCTATATCCCTTAGTAGTCTCTCCGTATCCGACCATGATACCTTTCTCTCCTTTGGCATCCCACTTGTGTCTTTTTACTTTTGGAATATGGGCATAAACTGAAGTGCCAAATATTTTCAAATTATTTATGTCAAAAGTTTTACCGGTCCACAGCTCATATGGTGACATTCCTTCTACTGAGCTCTTTCCTGTTCTATTGATCACGTAGGCAGCAGTGTTGACTGCTTCCGCCCACAGACGAATAGGTAAGGCTTTGGCACACAGCATAGTCCTTGCTGCTTCGACTAATATACGATTTTCTATCTCTATTTTACCGTTTTGTTCTGCAGTATAAGGAACTGACGTTTGGTGCACTATTCCTTTCTCCAATAAGAACTCTCTGACCTCTTTGTTCAAAAATTCTGTTCCACAATCACTTCTAAAAATCTTCACGCTGTTTGACGTTTCCTTCTCGGCTTGAGTAATGAAATTCTTCACACACGCTTTAATCTCGTCTTTACTTTTAATAAAATATACTCGCCGATACTTCGAGTAGTCATCTTTGAACACTACATAATATCTGGAACCTCCAATTGATGGCTCTTCCATTGGCCCACAAGTATCCGCATGAATCATTTCGCATGTTCTAGTGCTCACATTTTCGCTTGCTGGATAGGGTAAGCGATGTATTTTACCCTTAAGACAGTCCTCACATGTATGGGTAGGGGACTTTTTAATTTCTATATTGTTTTTCTTGAGCACATCCTTCACATACACTAAGTTTTGATGAGCCAACTTTTGATGCCACTCGTGTAAATCCGTACACTTAACACCAGCCACATTAGCTGTGCATGTATCTAAATATCGAAAATCCAAATAATACATGCTTCCGCGGCGCTCTGCAATTGCCATAACTTTATTATTTTTGTAAAATTTGCAAACATTTTCGCCGGTAACAACAACATAACCTTTTGACGTTGCGCGATTGACAGAAAACAAGTTTGTTTTTAATTCCGGAACGTAAAGTACGTTCTCTATGGTCGTGTCAATCCAATCCGTTCCGTTCCACACTTGCACCGCCACCTGTCCGCGGCCATGTACACTAACCTGTGTACCGTTTCCGACGATCACGTATTTATTAAATACACGTGAATACGACGTAAATAGTCCGAAATTACATGCCATGGTTTCGCTGGCACCCGAATCGACAAGGAAACTTGTATTTTGATATTGTTCACTGCTGTCACTATCAACCACAAATGCATTTTTCTCTTTGTCCTTTCTAAAACGACACTGACTCTTCAAATGTCCCGTCTTGTTACAATAATAACACTTCAAATCTTGCCGACTGTCCTTATTCTGGTGCATGTTAACCCTACATTCACTTTGGTAATGTCCGAGTCTATTACACTTAAAACACTTGACCATTTTCTTGTCTACTTTCTTCGCAACGAATGCCGAGGTTGAAGGCAAATTCTTGCACTTCTCTTTAATCCTTTCTTCTTCTATCAATAGTCTTGCAACTAAATTATCATACGTCTGCTTATTGTCAGGGGCTGACTCCCACGCTGACACAAAATGTTTGTAGTCTTCAGGTAGAGACATCAACACCTTGGTTATAACAAACTTTTCTGAAATAGATTCACCCAACTGTTTCAAGTGATTCTTCATCTCCTGTATTTTTGACAGGAACACTGACATTTCCGTGCCTTCTTCATATTTGAACTGAAAGAATCGTTGCTGAACGATATGAATACTGGTCTCGGATTTCTGCTCGTAAACACTCTGCAACTTATTCCACATCTCCGCAGATGTTTCGCACGAAATAATGTGCAACATGACTTCTTCTGTCATTCTGGTCACGATTAGCGTTTGAGCTTTTGCATCCTGTGCTTCCCAAATAATCAACTTCTTATCATCCGTAGGCTTTTCTGACGAACCGTCCACTATTTTAAAAAGACCTTGACCCCGTAGAGAAACGGATGTCTGGAATTTCCATACATTCCAATTTTTGGAACCTTCCAATTTAATCGCTGCCCCAACTGCCCCGACTTGCGTAGAATCGGTTTTATCTTCCATCCTGTAGTCCTCCCTTCCTTGAACGAATATTTCGAGCAAGTAATTTCCTTCCCGGTGCGAAAATTCAAAATGGTCGCCGCCCCGCAAACCGGTATTTTTGAAAACTTCTAGCGCTACAGTTTTACGTCCTTTAACCCTACATTTATTTATTTCATGCTAGTTAGTGACCTGGGCCCATAACCAGATAAAATATAAATGAAATATAGGGTTAATATATCGAATATAAATTTATTGTTAGTCCACACAGAACATTACAACGGCTAGCAACGCCATGACACAGCAAGAGACAACCGTGCCTACAAGAGCAAGACAGCACTATAGTCTCTCTTTCTAAATATATCAAACCTTATTACATTGTTCTCAACACGTAGCGTGGTCTAATCGGGCTTCTAAGAAAACTAACATATAATAAAATCGAGAATTTTCAGAATACTCACAACATTATCATCAGTATCTCCCTCTCCCAGTCCACTGTTGGACAATAATAGCCCTCTACTATTATGATGGACGTATTAGGAATATGCCGTGGCGGTGACCGTGTGGTGACGGCAGTAAGAACACAATTTGTCAACCCAACTCTTCCCGCGGGTATCGTTAGAGTCGACTAAGGGATTGATGTACTGACCAAGTGACCATGCTTATGTTATCTTAAAGATTTATGCCACGGCCACGAGATTGGTCTAATGGCCTGGCCACGACATTTGTCTAAGGCGACCTGTGGCGAGCGAATTCATAAGTTGGAGCGAAAGGGAGTACACATATCGGCATCCCGCTCCAACTTATGCATTCGCTCGCCGCTAGTCGCCTTATGCCCCGGCCACGACATTGGTCTAAGGCGACCAGCAGCGAGCGAATCCATGAGTGGGACCGGGATACCGATATGGGTGCGAGAGGGAGCAACATACGTTTTCCGCTAAGCCGGTCGCCTTAGACCGATGTCGTGGCCGCGGTGTTAGACCAATGTCGTGGCCGGGTCTTTAGCCAGTCGCCTTAGACCAAAGTCGTGGCCATACCATCATGCATTCGCTCGCCACTGGTCGCCTTAGACCAATGTCGTGGCCGGGCCTTTATGATGGGCAGCAGCGTCACCATAGTCGACACATTAGTGCGATCGCCAACTCGCTCGCCCAGTGTGGCAATTAGGGTCACTTACCTCCTAATGCGTATAGCGTATAGTTAATAGGTGAGGCCTACGTCTAGTGGAATGAGATAGGCTTATGATGTGATTAGGTATTATACAGTCAAAGACAAAATGTCAGTAGGTTGCTAGGCTACCTATCTATTGTTGTCAATTGTTTCTATGTACAATCAACCGTCATCATCTGTATTTTGCTATCGGAATAAATATTACTAAATTCTACTGCGATCTATAATTACTACAGGTTATGGGCCCAGTTTACAAAATTTTCTGTTGCCAAATTGACCGGATTAGAAGATTATACGTCATGGAAATTCGCAATAAAAATGCTACTAGTTCGTGAAAAATGTTTCAAGTATACGTCAACGTTACCGAAGAATGATGATTCTGCAGAGTTGGAGAAGGATCAGGAGGCTTTCACGTTAATATGCCTACATCTAGAGCCGCACCTGTATCCGTACGTGCAAAATCTTTCTTACGCTAAGGAGGTATGGGATGCGTTGGCAGCGATTTTCGAAGACAAAGGTATAAATAGACGGATATCTTTAATGAATAATCTCTTGGATGAAAAGCTAGAGAATCATAAATCTATGCACGAATATGTCGCATCAGTGATGAGTCACGCTCAAAAGCTGAAAGAGATTAATCAGAGCTTTGATGACGATTTAATAGCCGTGGTACTATTAAGAGGTCTACCTGATGAGTACAAACCATTGCGGATGGCATTAGAGCACTCAGGTATGAAGCTTACCTCAGAAAATGTTCGTCAGAAGCTGTTACAAGAGGATTCCAGTCAGAGTTCTTCGAATGATTCCCAAGTTGCGAACTCGGCGTTAGTAGCAAGAAAACATGGTCAGCAGTCAGTTTTAAAGCTCAAGTGCTTTAAGTGTGGCAAGAAAGGTCACAAGAAGTCAGAGTGCCCGAAGCTGGTAAAGGAAGTTGATGATGAAGGCGTATCAACGGTTTCTAAGAAGTTCAAGAAAGTTGCGTTATGCTGTTCACTATCGGTACACGATTCCTTCAGCCCCTCGGCCTTCTATCTGGACAGCGGTGCTTCGAGCCACATGTGTTTTCAGAAGCACTGGTTTAGAGACTTTATGATAACTGATAAGAATGTTGTGACATGTGCGAATGATGACAAAATGTCAAGCGAGGGTAAGGGTGACATTATGGTAAGTTTAAAAGGAGTTTTGTTACCTATAAAAGATTGTTGTTACGTACCCGACTTGAAAGTTAATCTTTTGTCAATATCTAAATTGGTGCAGAATGGATGGAAGGTGATATTTGATTCTGATGGTTGTAGGATGTTTCACCAGTCGATAGGCCAAGTTACGAGTAAGCTTGTGATTACTGCTAGTGAAGTCTCAGGTATCTATAAGTTGGATGATTGTTTTCCTGTTGTAGAAGGGGCTTTGGCTACAGTTCAGGCTGAGGACTCGTTGGCGCTTTGGCATCGAAGGCTTGGACACGTAAATTTGGGTGATTTACGCAAGCTTTCACAGATCGAAGTTGGAGGTAAAGGTGTAATGGAGCCTTGTGTTGCTTGCATTAAAGGTAAGGCACATGTATTACCATTTCCAAAGGGTGAAGCGGTACGAGCTACTGACAAACTCGGCTTATTACATGCCGATTTGTGTGGTCCAATGTCGGAACGTTCTTATGGGGGTGCTCGTTACATGTTTGTCATTGTAGATGATTTCACTCGGAAATTGTTTGTCTACTTTCTTAAGGAGAAGTCGCAAACTTTGAACTTCTTTAAGAATTTTGTGACACGTGTGGAAAATGAGACAGGTTTGACAGTTAAATGTCTGAGAACGGACAATGGAACTGAGTTTGTAAATAAAGATTTTGATGCATTTCTTTCCAGTAAGGGGATAAAGCACCAGTTGACAGTTCCCTACAGTAGTCAACAGAATGGCGTTGCGGAGCGATCGCTGCGTTCTGTGACAGAGATGGCGCGTACCATGCTTATGGATAAAGGGCTAAACAAGAAGTTTTGGGCGGAAGCTTGTAACACAGCAGTCTACGTCAAAAACAGGCTGCCTCATAGCGCCAATGATGGGAAGATTCCAGAAGAACTGTGGACAGGGAAAGTACAGAAGCTCAATCATTTGAGAGTATTTGGGTCAACGGCTTACGTGCACATTCCTAAGGAGAAGAGGAAGAAATGGGACGCTAAAGCAAAACAGTACATCTTCGTTGGGTATTGTGAAGATACTAAAGGTTATCGTTTTGCAGATCTTAGCAATCCTCGACAAATAGTAGTAGGTCGAGACGTCACATTTATTGAAAGTTCTGATTTGAAGGTGTCAGCAACTGGTTCAGATAAAGAGTTGACATGTCAGAAGACTGTTCATGATGGAGATAATGCTGTCGTATGGGAAATCGGTCATCCATCCACGTCAATGATCGAAGATTCGTATGAAGACGCTGTATCGAGCTCGGACGCAGCTGAAGTGCCTGGTGAAGCTTGCGTCGAAGCTAGTCGTCCGGCTGAGCCCGAAGTAAATAACGAAGCTTCAGGAATCGAAATTAATATTGAAAATCGTGATGGAGAACGCAATACGGCTAATGTGCACGACGAGGAACAACCAAGGTATCCTCTTAGGAATAGGTTACGTAGCGCACATAGCGGGTTGTATTGTAATATGGAGGAAGAGCCCCGATCGTACAAGGAAGCATTACAGAGACCTGACAGTCACAAGTGGCAAGAAGCAATGGAGCGAGAACTAGAGTCTATGAAAGATCACGACGTCTGGAAGGTAGTTGAGAAACCGCCAGGAGCCAAGGTTGTGGGAAATAAGTGGATCTACAAGTACAAGTATGATGCCGACGGAAACCTGACATACAAAGCGAGACTCGTCGCAAAAGGTTTCACACAGTCTTACGGTGTAGATTACTTTGAAACTTTTTCACCCGTCGTAAAGAGATCGACTCTAAGGCTGTTGCTGGGCTTGGCTGCAGAAAAGGGTTTACAGGTGCATCATTTTGATGTAAATACGGCGTTTCTCAACGGCGATTTACATGAAAAGGTATACATGCATTTACCCGAAGGATTTGACGGCAAAGGTCAAAAACAGCAGGTTTGTTTATTGCAAAAGGCAATATACGGCCTTAAACAAGCAAGTCGCTCATGGAACGAAAAAGTAAATGATGTGTTACTGTCAATGTCATTTAAACGTTCTGAGTTTGATAGTTGTTTGTATTTTAAAGATAATATTTTTATTTGCCTTTATGTTGATGACTTTATTATATTTTTTGAAAATATAGAAAGTAAAATGCAACTATTGTGCGGATTGCGAAAATACTTTAAAGTAAAGGATTTAGAGGAAGCTCGGCAGTGTTTAGGCATGAGTTTAGAACGAGGAAAAGAAGGTACGTTTTTCCTGCATCAGCGGAATTTCATTGATACCGTTCTAAAGGATCATGGTATGGATCAATGCAAACCGGTGAAAACCCCGGTAGAACTGGATCTGCATAAGGTTTTGGCAGATGGGGGTGGTGAGGAGTTGAATCGCCAAGAACAATTACGGTACCAGTCGTTGGTTGGTGCATTGAATTACCTAGCCTGCAACACGAGGCCCGACATCTCGGCGGCAGTGAGCTTCTTAGCACAATATAATTCATGTTGTCGTTCTGTGCATATGAAGGCCGCTAAGCGTGTTCTACGATATATAAAGGGAACATGTAATTTAGGCCTTATATTTCGGAAGTCGAAAGGCGAAAGTAACTGTTGTTGCATTACAGGTTACGCAGATGCTGACTGGGGCGGCGATATTAAAGACAGGAAGTCTTATTCGGGATACATGTTTAAAGTTGGACCGAATCTGATATCCTGGGAGTGCAGAAAGCAGCACTGCGTCAGTCTTTCATCATCTGAATCGGAATTTGTTTCGTTATCTGAAGCATCTAAGGAAGCTGTATACCTCCAGAGGTTAGTGAATGATGTGATACAGAATTGGAACTCTCAGAGTGTCAAGTTGTTCGTAGACAATCAGAGCGCTATAACGATGGCGAACAATCCTGTTGCTCACCGGCGGACGAAGCATATTGACATTAGGTACAATTTCGTTCGTCATTGCGTCAATGAGGGGTTAATTCAGCTGGAGTACATTCCAACTGAAGATAACTTGGCCGATGTTTTTACTAAGCCATTGTCCCGCGTTAAGTTTGAGAGGTGTGTGTCTGGTTTAGGTTTAAACTCGAGTGCTTGATGAAGCTGTGAGTGTTCATATGATGAATGGTTGCTTGAGAGGAAGTGTCAGTAGGTTGCTAGGCTACCTATCTATTGTTGTCAATTGTTTCTATGTACAATCAACCGTCATCATCTGTATTTTGCTATCGGAATAAATATTACTAAATTCTACTGCGATCTATAATTACTACACAAAAAAAGGTGTATACAAAAATGTTCAAAAATATGTCCCAGTGCACTCTAATTCTGTGTAATAAGAACGTCATAACATATTTATGTTATGACGGTTTATATACCGTGTGGTGACGGCAGTAAGAATACATTTGTCACCACCAAAACTCCTCCTGCGGGTGTCGTAAGAGTCGACTAAGGGATTGAAGTGTCACTGACTATTATTTGATAAAAGATTGATGATGGGCAGCAGCGTCATCATAGTGGACACATTACTGCGATCGCCAATCCGCTTGCCCAGCGTGGCGATTATATTATTACGCATAGTTAATAGGAGAGGCCTACGTCCAGCGGTGGACTAACATAGGCTGATGATGATGATGATGAACATATTTATGAGCGGATATTTTCGATACTTATTTTTGCACTTGACTGTACATGCACATGACTGTACCTAATACGCGATATTCGTATTAACTATATAGATATATTATGTGACAGGTAGGTATGTTTTTATTGTTTTTTAGAAACCTTTAAGACAAAACATGAATAGATTAAGCTTTCCTCGTTATTTGTTGTTATTTGCGTTACTAGAGAAAACAAAACATACTTACTTGAAAAAAGAAAACATACTTTTCATAATAAAATTGCGATAGGTAGGTGCAGATATATATTACACTACACATATATACATAAATTAGATCTAACTAACTAAATCAAATATTGGCCTTTGTGGTACCTGGCGGCATTTCCTCGCTGTATTGATAATACTGATGCGTTGTGCGAAGAAGTCGCCAGCTCTTCGGTCTTCGTGTATAAAAGTTCTTGGTGAATCTACCTGTCTTCAGCGTTTGCCGAATGGGTAAGATCATGCACGCAATACACGTTGTAGATACACGATATCACAGGGTTATGTATACATATATTTGACACTTTAGACGCATCGATATCTTTGTCATTTGCCGTACCACAGCGGGGACAACGGCATTAATATTCTAATAGCAACAGCCGCAGTAGCGAACTCGTGCGGCTGATCTAGAACAACTTCTGATTATCTGGCTCGCAACCCTTGTTACCGCGAACTGCGTCAAACTAGGCTTCATCGTCATCATTCATTTGAAAGCTTTTCAGGGTGGTTTCACTCCGCGTTTTCGACGCGCCGCTATAAGTATGTACCACGATTATCGAAATCGGTTAGGCCTATTTGGTGGACACAGCTGCTAAAGTTTTAAATTTACTGCTTCTCCAATCGGGGTCTACATATAGGTTACAGTTACCGCGCTGGTAACATGGGTATGGTAACATCGGAAGGGTCGTGCGTTTGTTCGCCAGCAGTACCTAAATAACTACTTTTTTGCGATGCAAAATTACAATTGTCACAAAATACACGGCAAGAAATTGTAGCGAAATTCTGACATAAGCCGAACCTCGTGTCAAGATTTAATTTAATGAAAAATCCTTTTAAACCTTGGGACAATTGTCACGACCTACTAATAATAATGAAAATTAGTTTATTAACGATGTAAAAAGGTTTTTTTTATAATTCCATATTTATAAGCATTCCTATCGGGACTGGAACTCGAACCCTCTAGCTTCGTAGCAACAGTGCTGCACCACGAAGGCTTTATTGGTATTTATTATTGTTCGAAACTACCAGTATACTAAACCATAGGTATGTATTTTGGCCGTATGGCGATGGCAGTAAGAATACATTTGTCACCACCCCAACTCTTCCCGCGGGTGTCGTAAGAGCCGATTAAGCAATTGAATTGTCACTGACCATTATTTGATAGAACATTAATGATGGGCAGCAGCGTCATCATAGTGGACACATTACTGCGATCGCCAATCCGCTTGCCCAGCGTGGCAATTATTGTAATTTACCTGCTATTGCGTCTATACGCATAGTTAGTAGGAGAGGCCTACCAGCAATGAATTGAGATATGCTGATGATGCTACTATACCCTGATCAATACTATACCCTGATGATACTATACCCTGTATTAAAATAATGTACAAAGAGATAACCCATAATCACAAATACGAGTATATAAAATAAAATTCCTAATCTCTTGTTATTTACATTTCCAATCTCCAAAAAGCTCGTCAAATATCAGTCTCTGGGGTGTAGTGAGTATTAACACGGTGGGTAATTAGAGTGGGCAAAATGGCGCCCTACGGCAGGTATTTTAGGACAATACGAGTGATTAACATAACGAAGTAGATTGTCCTGTTATTATATCTAACGAGGTCACCCTGTGTTCTGGGTGTGTAAAAATGGCAGGCTAAGTAATAACATTAAAGAATTGACTGTTTTGAAAATCATGGTACATTATAAAAATTATGACTCATTTTGTTTATGATAGATCCGAAAGGTAGTGTTGTTTATGATAGATCCGAAAGGTAGTGTTCATAAGTTTAAGTAGTGTTTGCATAGTTTAAGTACTATAATTTTGCATAAAATCAGAGTGACTCTGGTGACCGTAACCATGGCAATAACCGAGAGAGAAAAGTTGATTCACCCATAAATACTACCATTTTGAACCTTGTATCTTCAACAGACGTAGCGTCGATTTGATAATAATTGTAATTATTATTATTTTGAGCCTGTATAGTATCCCACTGCTGGGCAAATGCCTCCACCACTTTTTATAATTCTCCCTATCCTGAGCAATCTCTGGCCATCCTGATAAAAAGGAGTCCAGTTCGTCTCACCATCGCCGACGTGGTCTACCAGGTCCCCGTTTTGAGCTGGGCTGCCACTTAGTGGCTATCTTGGCCCAATAATTGTAATAAGAAGCTATTTTTACTACGCTTCAATATGAAATCTCAACGCAAAAAATTCTACAAAAGTACTTGAATTGGTTTGCCAAGCGTTGTCTTTAAAAACTTCATTAGAATCATTGTGTACCTATTGCATTTGAACTTCATTAAACTACCTACTTATAAGTGGCACAGAATCACCGTACAAAAAAAAATGAGTATATTTTTCTGTCACTCCTCAGAAGGCGTTATAAGGGTGACTGAGACAATGCACAAAATTTACCATTTTCGATGTGTTGGACCCAGAGGGCCACTATGAAATAGTTAATTTCGAGCATCCGTCTCTGCCACTCTTCAGAAGGCGTTATCAGTGTGATAGAGAAACATGTTCGAAATTTTCGACTTTCGCGTTAGGTCCTCAGTGGCCTCAGTTTCTTAACGTAGCGACCCTGAATATTGCAAGACGGGAATGGCAGGGAAGAGAACAATGCAGGAAAGAAACGACCTTGCCGTGTATTCAGAATAGTTCCTATTGCTTAGCATGTTCCTTGTTCATGCATCACCATGTGGCGCGTTTGAAGGTATTGAAGATACTTTAATGCAGCATATTTGATACACGACATTTAAGCATTTGTTTGCACGTACTAGCTAAATAACTTTTTCATCACACTTGCTGCCTAAGCGCGGCATTGCTGGCATGCGTAGCGGGAGTAATAGAAAAGTAAAATTCCCTAGGGAGTAATAGAAATGTCAGTACGTCATAGAATAATATTTCGTCTAAAAACTTATTTTATTGTCTACAAGTGTGATGAAAAACATTGTATGCATCACGGTCGGTAAGCGGAATACTAACTCGAGTCATTAAAAGCCCTCCGCCTACGTCGTCGGGCTTCTAACACTCTCGTTAGTAATTCCGTACTTACCTCCCTTGATGCACAATGTATTGAAACTTGATTGCACATATATTATCGGCCATAAGATTTCGGAACCGTTTACGAAAGGCAATTTAGTATGGCAGGAGACTTCCATGTTTTATTTTCTCGTAGATAGCTGGGTCAATCATCTTTTTCTTGTCACTCGTTGCCATGGTTACCTACTCCTAGGTCACTCTTAATAGCATTAAACTTTTGTACCCATTATTTTTACCTGGTTGATGTATTTTATTGGTAGGTAGTTGTTGACATTATGAACACTGTATTTACACTTATCTATATACATTTAGTGTAATAGATATGACTATTGTTGCTGAGATTTCAAATTGCCTCATATTTTATACACACACAAATAAATTCAGAAAGTGGTCACTAGATGGCGCTTTTTAAAATCAAATCACCCTAACGAACGATATGTTACCCAAAAACATTGCATTTGATTCAAAAGGCAGACTGTAACCAATTAGGGTAATGATAAGTCGGTACCTACATACATACGTAGCGAAGTTAAAGGAAGTCTAGTATACTCGTACGCTTGTCAACAACATTTCCAGACAGTTTTTGAAAGCCAATTTGGTATGGCATGCGTTCCATGTTATTCGTAGTTTAATGGAGTAGCACAGGGTATGGTCGTCTTTATAAATATGTTGACACCTGGATTGTGACTTTTGTCTCCTGGGTGACGAGAAAATAACAATAAAAAATAGTTGATCTACCACAATACACATTGCAGCTGAGCCGTCAACTCTCCTACACCAGAAACGCCTTATGAATATATCCTCGCTGTAGCATTCCATGCTGTTCAAAAAGGACGTAAGTCCATTGCTTATAAAAGACATATGTGACGTTTTCTTAACGGAACTACCACCGTTGTTTCGAGATTTATGAACGCTCTCCCGAAAAAGGTATTTTTGCGTACCGGTTTTGATTAACTTTCGTGCCATGTTATGAAAACGTGTAATAGGGTAAAGTGATTCATGAGCTTGTTTGTAAAATGATATTTAAATATGCTTGTTGCAATATTTCATACGTTTAATCGGGAAATCCCTGTAAGGTAAAAGTTTGGTAAAAAGATATGGTGTAACCTTTTGTCACTGTATGCCAAAGTGATAAGGTAAGGGTAAATTACACATACGTGTATCGTTGCGTAGTACTTAAAACACAAATATAATTGACCTTACCGTGAGACTAGGATAATTTCTCATAATATTTTGCACACCTAACTGTGATTTTTATTTTTGTCAAGTTTTCCCCATTAGCGAAAAAAAAGATATGGTAAATTAAACCATGTCATTGTATGCCAAAGTGGTAAGGTAAAGGTAAATTTATACATACATAATTATGTCGTTGCGTAGTATTCAAAACACAAATGTTAATTGAGCTTGCCGTGCGACTACGACAATTTGTCATAATAATATATTGTGCACACTTAAATGTAATTTTTATTTTCGTCACTTTCCACTTTTCCCCATTAGCGAAAAAAAAAAACAGTTATTGTTTAAACGCCTTTGTTATTATTTGTATATCCCCGAATGCCATTGTCGAGTCCTGGCATACAATGCAGGATGGTGACAAAGGAGGTCGCAGCTATATAAAACCGCAAAACCAATTAACAGTTTGGGATAGTGCCATTGTGGGATAGTGACTATGATGCACCACGAAAAAGTTCACCGATCGATGTCCCGTACAAATACGGTTTTTCTCAAAATTGTGTGTTTACAGAAGTTCTCTTTCGCGATCAGAGGAGTAAAAAATTGCTCAGAAAAAATTATATTAACCCACTTAGGCCGACCAGGTTTTATAACACCGACTTTTTTCTTTTTTTTTGATAATTGTAGTGTTTTACTGACAATTAAACACTTTATCGTTAAAAATCCGGGGTTATCGTTAATAACTTAGAAGAAAACTCAAATTATCGGAATATAGGTACAGGGTGATCAATCCAAATAGGACTACTGACCAATTTGGATTGATTAATGGGAGATTTTGGAAACCATAATAGATAGTGAAAGCTTGACTTACGAACCATGAGATCGATTTTAGTAAAAAAAAAACTGCAGTCATACACTTACAAAAATACGTGTACTTGGCCCAGGAATAGAACCTGGACTTTTTGTAAAACAAAATTTTGTTATTTTCATTCGGATATCGGTTGTGTAGCTCTTAAATAGTAAATGTCCATAAGAAACGTGATGTCTTAAACTAATAAAATGCATTGTTTTTAAACAACGAATTTTTATTTTTAATACTTCAGTGCCGCCGCCGACGGTTTGGCTTTGTATGGTGATGTTACAAAATATGAGAGATATCGAAATCTGTTCTTAGAAAACATGTCATTATTATTAAATCTAAAAACGAAGCCATCGTTTATACTACAACTGTCGTTGTACGCACAGACATACATACATCAATGTCATATGTACGCACAACCGCATATCAGTCCGTCCCATTGTTCAACGCATAGTGCACTCGCTCTGGGAACATGATAAGAGCATTAACATAATAGGATATTGTTAGGGCTGATTTTTAAAAGCTTTCGTTTAGTTTCATCTGCCGCGACTTTGTTTGCTTGTCTGTAACTCATGGGAGTTAAAATTGATAACGAGTGAACTGAAATTTTATGTATATGTAAGCGTTTAGTAAAAACGTATCACTCTGTCGCTTACTAATCTAGACAAACGCGGATTAAGCTGCGTAATTTCGATGCCTATTATTTAAACCATATCATTTTAGATTTATATAATATACATTCTCATAAAATAAAATCACGCTATATATTTTATTGTCTTAAATTAATCTAGCCTCCAAAGCCTAGTTGGTAGTGACCCTACCTACAAAGTTGGAAGTCCCGGGCTCCAATCACGGCGAGGGCATTATTTGTTGCAAATATTTGTTCCTTGGTCATGGCTGTCTATGTATTTAAGTATTTATATATATATATATATATATATCTATTATATTATATATATCGTCGCTGGTACCCATATCACAAGCCTTAATTGAGCTTACCATGGGATTAGGTATTTGTGTAAGATATTCCAATATATTTATTTATTTGTTTAATCTAAATGAATATATATTATGATTGTCAGAGGTAAAAGGACCAAAGTACGGCGTAAGGCGTCACGGTTCATCATCATCATCATCAGCCTATGATAGTCCACTGCTGGACGTAGGCATCTCCTATTAACTATTCGTATAGACGCATTAGGAGGTAAATGCCCATAATCGCCACGCTTGGCAAGCGGATTGACAATCGCAGTAATCTGTCCACTATAATGACGCTGCTGCCCATCATAAATCTTTTATCAAATGATGGTCAGTGACACTTCGATCCCTTAGTCGACTCTTACGACACCCGCAGGAGGAGTTGGGGTGGTGACAAATGTATTCTTAATGACGTCACCACACTGCTACGGTTTATATTTATACGTAACTATTCTTACCTAAAAACCGTACTAAGCAGGTAAATTCGACTTGCTTTACTTCACTTGTATTTCGAATGAAACCCACTGCAGATAGGTTATGTAATGCAAGTTCCTTTTGGACGCGCTCCAAAAAACTCGACTCTTCCAGTAGCCGTACTAAGAGTTTTCATTTTCAGTCAGTTTTCAGAGTTAGGTTTTACCCGATACTTATATATAGAGTCATGAGCAGCGATCGGACAAATGTACGACATTGTTCGCAATAATATGGACATGACTATGATTGAAAAATTAATCAGTTAATCATTTTCAGAAAATTACTTATTTGATACTGGCAACTATGAAAACTCTTCCAGATAGTACCTAGTACCTTAGAACTTCGAAATCGAATTTTAAGAAATTATTCGTTTAATTATTCATTTAATCAACTTTGAAGTCATGTCCATACTATTGCGAACATTGACGCGCATTTGTCCGATCTCTGGTCATGAGTGACCCAACAGACTTTACCAATGCATTTTTGAAGTCAAAAGAGGTAAAAAATATTATAATATATTATATAACATTTCCGGATATTTTTTGTTATATTTTTTTTTTACATATGACCAGGTCTCAGTTGTAAGAAAAGACTTTTTGTTTAATGTTTTTAACTATTTTTTTATTCAAATTTTCTCTATTTTTTTTCTTATTTTCTCTAACGTCAATCAATGAATATGTTAAGATATTTTTATGCAGGAATTTTTGAATGAGTTATGATCAGAATAGTTTTTTGAAAAGCATGTCATTATCTCTGAAATTAAGACGAAACCAGAAAAAAATATGACTTTATATTATAGTCTCAAAATGTGGCCAGGAGCTGTAATCCACCCTGTATTGGATCGCAAGGACCTGTTTTACGTATCGAGTAAAACGTGATATGATATGACTGTTTCCAACTCATGGTACGCCTACATTATCGAAAAACGACCCGAAGAACTCGAGGAAATGCTGCGCGTAAATAGGAACGTGTTTACCCCCTTCAGTGTGACTCGCTACCTTTTTGTTTTGGTACTAACAGTGAGAATATGTACTTACTAGCTTTTTCCCGTAGGTTCGACACATCACATCATCAGCCTATGACAGTCCACTGCTGGACATAGGCCTCTCCTATCAACTATGCGTACCTATAAGCGCATAAGGAGGTAATTGCTCATAATCACCACGCTGGGCAAGCGGATTAGTGATCGCAGTAATGTGTCCACTATGATGACGCTGCTGCCCATCATCAATCTTTTATCAAATAGTGGTCAGTGACACTTCAATCCCTTAGTCGACCCTTACGACACCCGCGGGAGGAGTTGGGGTGGTGACAAATGTATTCTTACTGCCGTCACCACACGGCTGCGCCGTCACCACACGGCTGTGCCGTCACCACACGGCTGGTTCGACAGCGTTCCTTCTAAACGTAATCATAGTAATAATTCGTAAAATAAAGCGAATGTATTTATAAATTAGTGTATACTTAAGTGGTATAGGTCAGGTACCAATAAGAACACATTTGTCATCACCCCAAATCTTCCCGTGTGTGTCGTAAGAGTCGTCTAAGGGATTGAAGTGTCACCGGATGTTTGTTCAGAGACATTTGATTAGGTATGGGCAGCAGCATCGTCAAGCGACAATATGCATAGGGGAGACCTAGGAGAGTTGACACAAATTTTACATATCCACGCATAACTTCTTTGTTATACAAGCTATAAGGACGTAACCAACATTTTTAGAAAGAAAATTTTATAATCTAATTATAAATGTCAATTGGAAAAGTAATAAGTCATTAAAAGGTGGCAAAAACATCGTTATTCTAGAACAAGTCGGGTTGTTTCAACCCTCCTAGTACCGAGATAAGTTGAAACAAGTACCTGGGTAAGTTGACACATAAACAGAAATTAGAATTTAAGATAAATATAGGGACAGTTTTGGCAATAATCGTGTTTATTTTACTAAAACACTTTACTAAAATAACTTTGAGGTTAAATATTAGAAATATACTAACAAAAATATGTTTTTTTTTATAAGAATAATAAGGCACCTTCATTGTACGACTGCGAGTACACATTTGGTTTTTTCTTACCTATAAGTATTATAATAATTCAGGTCCTACATACTTAAATAAGTATGAGTCTTTTGCATACTAAAGTTATCCATAATCACATCAACGTTAAGATACTAAACGAGATTAATTAAACATTAAAATTGTTAGTCTTCTCCTTTCAGGAAAGAAAAAAAAAAATATATAACTAAAATAATCCAACCTAACTTCTTATGGTAATTGATAGTGTTACCAACAAAAAACACAGAACATTAATATATCTAACTATGTATAACAAAATGCAACGTAATAAAAAATTAGATTTAATTAACCAGGCCAACAGTTTGATATAATATACGTAGTCCAGTTCACCATTATGTGCATTTTGCATGTGCCCAGCCCTTGCAATCCAAAAAACTATTTTTTATAATTTTTTGGTCTACTGTTTTATATGGCTCTAAGCAACACAGACATAAACAATCATTATCATTTTCATTCTCACTATTGCATTCCTCTTTATGTTTTTACCAGTCGTTTTATTATACTTGATAGATTTATTTTTCTCAATTGTCTTTGTTTGCTTTGATTAATCTAATAATGGTTTCTTAACGTTTCTTAGTTTCCTCTGTTTGCTTCTATTGCTTTAGGCACTCTGAAATACCAAATAAATTTTAGTCTATAAATTAACATCGAGGATAGTTGCAACAAAGGAGGTTAGTTGAAACAAGCTGTTTCAACTTACCTTCCCTTCAAAATTAACGGCTTTTTTTATATCTTAGCGATTATTACTTACAAGCGGTTCTCGTTTGAAAATAACATGTTTAAATATAAACATGTACTTAAATAGACGTTACTAATGATGTATACAAAGGGCATAATTCTTAACATAACACGTAAATAAACGGCATTGAAAAAATGGGTAAAAACTTACTTTTCGCACAATTTTGAACACAGACGCTATAACTCCGCAACCCTTCGGCCGGCGGCCATGGCGTGTACTGAAGAGTAGGTGGGAGGGAGAAAAGGGATAGAACTGCGCTATTGCCAGATTTCTAATGCCTATAGTTCCTGAGATTTTGTCGTTGTGTCAACTTACCTTTGTGTCAACTCTCCTAGGTCTCCCCTACCTAATACATATACAAATACTTAAATACAAAACAACCATGACCAAGTCAAGAAATTATTCGTTTAATTAGTCATTCAATCAACTTTGGAGTCATGTCCATCTTATTGCGAACAATGACGCACATTTGTCAGATCTCTGTTTATTATTAACACGCGATAATAACGCAGCGGCAACTATTGCAAAATGAACACCTGCCTGCCCAATTCATTTTAAAATCCCGACTTATATAAATAGTGGTCGAATATTGAATTCGAATATTAAAATATGTTTCGGTATTTTATAACAAGGTTTGGTGACCGCATGACTGGTTTTCAGCCTGATTGGAGTAATTGAAGCCAATGAAATTACTTGCACGATATTAACAGCCTGCCAAATATTATAGGTACAATCCCCATGCATCGCATAATATTTTTTCCATCACACTTGCTGTCTAAGCGCGCCATTGCTTGCGCGCGTAGCGGGAGTAATAGAAAAATGTAATTCCCTAGAGAGTAATAGAAATGTCTGTACGTCATTTAGTAATGTTATGTCTTAAAACTTATTTTTTTGTCGGCAAGTGTGATGAAAAACATTGTATGCATCACAGTCGGTAAGCGGAATACTAACTCGAGTCATAAAAGCCCTCCGCGTGACGGCGTCGGGCTTCTAACACTCTCGTTAGTAATTCCGTACTTACCTCCCTTGATGCACAATGTATAGTTCGGGAAATATTATTTGACCGACTCTTATCTCACTTACGACCTTTTGTTTTGCATCATTAACAATAGAAAAGTGTTCGACTGCTGATTGTCTAGTAAGTGTTAACGGAAAACAAAAGGTCGTAAGCAAGATAACAGTCGGTCAAATAATATTTCTCGAACTATACTATTTCATCACACTTGCTGTTTAAGCGCGCCATTGCTTGCGCGCGTAGCGGAGTAATAGAAAAGTGAAATTCCCTAGGGAGTAATAGAAATGTCTGTACGTCATTTAATAATGTTACGTCTTAAAACTTATTTTTTTGTCGGCAAGTGTGATGAAAAACATTGCATGCATCTCGGTCGGTAAGCGGAATACTAACTCAAGTCATAAAAGCCCTCCGCGTGACGGCGTCGGGCTTCTAACACTCTCGTTAGTAATTCCGTACTTACCTCCCTTGATGCACAATGTACTATTTATGTGACTGCTGCATAATGGAGAAAGAGGAGAGCATGGGTGGTCGAGCAGTACCTGGAAGCAAAGGAGAATTATGAGCAAATTGCCAAGACAACACAGATAAAAAGTTGGAAGGACTTTTGTGGAAAGCAAGAGAGGGAATCTATGTGGGATGGTATCTACAGAGTCATAGGAAGGACAAAGAAAAGGAAAGAAGACCTACCACTAGTCAAGGATGGGAGAGAGGTGGGAGTCATGGAGTCAGCCAAGATGATAGCTGAAACCTTCTACCCACAAGACGACCCGGAGGATGACAAAGAGGAACATCAGCGTATCAGGGAGAGAGCAAAAAAGGTAAACGAAGACACGCATAATGAAGTATGGGACCCTCCGTTTACCATGGATGAACTCATATACGCTGCAGATAGTTTCAATCCGAAGAAAGCCCCAGGCCAAGATGGATTCACATCTGATATATGTAGAGAAGCCATAAGAGGCAGCCCCGAACTCTTTCTAGACCTCATAAACAAGTGCCTAGAACTCTCACACTTCCCGACCCGTGGAAACAGGCAACAGTGATAACTCTCCCTAAGCCTGGAAAGGAGGATTACACCCAACCCAAATCGTATAGGCCAATAGGGCTCTTACCGGTACTGGGAAAGATCCTAGAAAAAGTCTTGATTCGGAGAATTAAGTGGCACACGCTCCCGAAGATGAACACTTGCCAATACGGATTTGTACCGCAAAAAAGCACCGAAGACTCCCTTTATGACATAATGCGGTACATCCGTGGCGAGCTTCATAAAAAGAAGATCGTCACGATGATATCGCTTGACATAGAGGGAGCCTTCGACAGCGCATGGTGGCCAGCCATCAAGTGCAGACTGGCGGAAAAGAAGTGTCCCATAAACCTGAGGAGACTAGTGGACAGCTACCTGAAGGATCGGCAGGTACTGGTAAGGTATGCTGGGACCCAGTACCCAAAGAGCACCACAAAAGGATGTGTCCAAGGTTCTATCGGAGGGCCAACGTTCTGGAACATGTTGCTGGATCCCATGCTGGACGGCCTCGGAAGGAGGGGGGTGCGCGTGCAGGCTTTCGCCGATGACGTCGTGCTGCTGTTCTCTGGAGACACAGCCCAAAAGATCCAGTCTGAGGCAAATTAAGCCCTCGCCTATGTTCAGGAGTGGGGGAGAAGTAATAAATTAAAATTTGCCCCGCATAAAACGCAGGCGATGGTAATTACCAAAAAACTTAAGTACGACTCACCACTCTTGAGCATGGGCGGGGTGGATATAGAACTAGCGAAAGAAATAAAAATACTTGGCCTTACCATAGACGATAAGCTGACCTTTGCAAAACATATTCAGAATACCTGTAGGAAAGCTCTCGGAATCTACAAACAGTTATCGAGAGCGGCAAGGGTCAGCTGGGGTCTACAGCCGGAGATCATAAAGACCATATATACCGCAGTCATAGAGCCTATCGTCATGTATGCAGCAAGTGCATGGGCCCCTGCGGCCAAGAAACTCTATGTGAGAAACCAGCTGGACGCACTCCAACGAGCTTTTGCACAAAAGATATGCAAAGCATATAGAACGGCCTCGCTGAACTCGGTCTTATTGCACACAGGACAGGATACAGGACTTCTGCCCCTGGATCTTAGAATCCAGGAAGCAGCAACCCTGTACGAAGCAAAGAGGGGAGAGCTGGAACCACTAATTGGTGACCGAGAGTTAGAAATAAGAGCAGATTTCACAACGGCACCACACCCAGCAAATAACATAAAATGGAGGTTCGAGTGCCTGGAACAGATGGGGACTGTGCAAAGTCAGAGTATAAAAATCTTCACAGACGGAAGCAAAATTCAAGGCAAAGTTGGGGCCTCGTTATCCTGCTGGAATAACGAAGTCGAAACTAAGGCCGCGAAATATAAGCTGGAACCGTATTGCACAGTCTTCCAAGCCGAAATGCTCGCAGTGCTGAAAGCCACGGAGTTGGTATTGGAGACCCGAGGTGAGAGCTTCGGAATTTACAGTGACTCTAGATCCACTCTGGAAGTCATTGGAAACCAGACCTCCTTCAACCCGATTGCGTCCGAGATCCGAGAAAACCTCACACAAATAAAAAACCAAGGAAAATCACTCCAACTGTACTGGATCAGGGCTCATATCGGGACCGCTGGAAACGAAAGAGCGGACCAACTGGCAAAGGACGCGGCGCTAAAACTAAAATCCAAACCGGACTACGATCGCTGCCCCATATCCTACATAAAGAATAAAATAAGAGCAGAGTCAGTAAAGAGTTGGGGAGAGCGTTATAACACCAACGATACGGCCGCAATTACAAAAATATTCTTTCCCGACGCCGTCAATGCTCATCGGGAGATAAAAAAGATCAGCCTCAGTCCGATCCTCGTACAGATAATGACAGGGCATGGTGGGTTCTCAGAGTACTTACATAGGTTTAAGTGCAAGGAGAACCCGTCATGCTCGTGCGACCCTAGTCAAATAGAGAGCGTCCCACACATCCTGACAGAATGCCCTCAGTTTGGTACGTATGCACAGGCACAATATAGAACATATACTGGATACGAAGATAACTGTAAATAATATAAGTAAGATAATAAACATAGGATAAATAGAGATAAGTTCCTGGAATACTGTGTAAATGTAGCAAGTATTGTAATAAATAAAAATAAGTAAGGAAAGATAAACTAATGTATATTTATAGAAATAAATATAAAGTTTGTCAACATAGACATACGTAAATATAAATAAGGAATAGTAATAAGGAACAGCGTCTGTCACAAAAATAAAAAACCCTGTGTATAGTCATTTCCCCATAAACCTACAGTATAGAAAAGTAAAGAACAAAGTAAATAAAAAATAAACAGCTAGATTAGAAAATAGATGGGTATCCCACCCATACAAAATGAAAGAGACGAATGACAGAAAGATATAGAATGAAGAATGAAAGTACGAGAAGCAAGTAAGCGAGAACTAGTATGAATCTCAATAGATAAGAATAGGCTCCGATCACGTTGGAGGTAGACAGAGAAAAAAAAAAAGTTGCCGATCGCTACCGCTTAGTAGCATATTGTAGTTTTCCCTCTCTGTCACTCTTTCATATTAGTGCGACAAAGAGAGTTTGCTGCTTTTCGTTTACGATTGACGATTAAGCGTTAGCGATTGGCAACTTGTCTAAGCACCCAGGAGTGTTGTGCCACAATGTTTCATTTTGGGATAACATGAGTGATTTAGTGCCTTATTTATTTATGTTTAAATTATGGACATAAATGCATAATTTTGTACATTTATTACTTATCCTATCCACCGGATACGGACACGCCCCCTAACTGAACAAGCCGAATAGTCCATCAAGGGAGGTAAGTACGGAATTACTAACGGGAGTGTTAGAAGCGCGACGCCGTAGGCGGAGGGCTTTTAAGGATTCGAGTTAGTATTCCGCTTACCGACCGTGACGCATACAATGTTTTTCATCATGCTTGCCTACAAAGAAATAAGTTTAAAGACAAAATATTATTAAATGACGTACTGGCATTTCTTTAACTCCCTAGGGAATTTCACTTTTCTATTAGTCCCGTTTCACTCTTCTATGCATGCAAGCAATGGCGCGCTTAGACAGCAAGTGTGATGAAAAAGGTATTGTTCATCCCATTTGGTATTTAAACATAATAAGTATATTGATTAGGCCGAAAGTAACATACAATACTTATCGGCTCTTAAGTTAGGAGATTGTCATGAAGAAGGTTTCAATATTTTTGTAATTTTTGATATTTTTGCCTTCATCTCTTCTATGAAGGCTCGAGATAATATAAATTCTTAGTATCTCCATGTATCTCATATCACATTGTTAAAATAATATTATTTGCGCTTTAGAATTCAGTATTAAATTAAAACGTTATGAAAATAGTTTGAAAATTGTTTTCATAGTACAGTTTGACTGCAAAAACATGTATCCTTTTTTGGGCTTTATTACGAAGGTGAAAAAGTGGAAACACATCGTTGCAATCGACCGTACTTACATCGGTCTAAATTGAATTTGATATAATTTACAACATTGGTGCGTTTTATTTGCACAAAATTTAATTAATTTTTATCTAGTAACGTTTCTAGAAAACTGTGATTTTAATCTTAAAATGTAGAGATATGAATATTATATTTTTCGCTGATAGCCGTCGTCTTAAGGTTCAAGAAAATGCGGTTCTATTATTTTTAAGTCCTATAATTTGTTAGCAATCTTTTAATGCTTTCGTCCGCAACAAGTACAAAGAAATAGAAAAAAATAATGAATGAATGACAGGAGTGACATTGAAGTTGACAGATTTTTTTTACATCCATAAAACTGCGTAAATGTCACCTCACTCACTTAAAAAAAGATTATTAACAATTTATAGGAAATAATAATAAAAGAGCCGCATTTTCTTGAAACTTAAGACGACGGCTAGTAGGAAAAAATATAATATTCATACCTTCAGAAGACTTTACATAGCCAATTATTCTTTCCAATATCAATTTTGTTGTACCTAGAATTTATAGCCAGTGGTCGTCGCTGGAACAATGTATTTTTTTAAATATGTGTATAATATCATGATTATTTTTGTAAAACAAATTAGATAGGTATATATGTAATTCTAAAAACGGGGAAAGGTAAATTAAGCGGCATTAATACGATTAATCACTAACCAGCAGGTAGGGTAATTGCTCCAGTGAATGAACACGTGAGGAAATTTTTTAATTAATTTATATTTTGTGGCTGGGAGCAATAATGAAGTTTAAATATGAATGTTCTTATAGAGTAAACCACTATTGTACGTAGTTTCTAAAATACATTTTATTTTCCATTAGTGCTGCACAGTTTTAAATTATAGCTTAGTGTAGGGGATAAACCAGTGAATGAGTTCAAATAAAAAGAATATCCCCAACAACTAGAACTGAGGAATCGTACTCGTCAAGTTCTAGGGAAGTTTGTTATGGGGTACCTCAGGGAAGTGTATTGGGTCCCCTATTATTCCTTATTTACATCAATGACATGCCGAAAGTTACCTCACACCCAATGGTTCTTTTTGCTGACGACAGCACTATTATTTTCAGTGGACAAAATAAAAGTATAATTTCATATGAAGCTGACATTAACTACACTTTAAGTACAATAATTGAATGGCTTGACAGTAATAATCTTAGAATAAACCTTGACAAAACCAATATTATGACATTCAAGCAGAGAATTGAATCTCCTAAATTAAATGTAACATATAAGGGACATAAAATAGAAGAAGTAGACGTAACTAAGTTTTTAGGATTAAGCATAGATAATAGGATGACATGGGAGACACAATCTGACATTATACGTAAGAAATTGGGTCAATTTTCACACGCCCTTTATAATTTGGAAAAAAAAGCTAATAAATCATCACTTCTGACAGCGTATCATGCATATGTATCCTCTACATTAAGATATGGCATCCTGTTTTGGGGTAATGCAAATGCTAGGAACAGTGAAAATGTATTTAAGGCTCAAAAGAAATGCATTAGATCAATTTGTGGTGTACCAAAAGATGAACCGTGCAAGCCACTCTTCATAGAATTAAAAATACTAACATTACCATGTCTGTACATATACGAAGTGGCCAATTTTGTAAATGCTAACTACCACCTATTTAGTAAGTTCAAAAGTGCTCGCCTTCAAAATAAAGTTAAGTCACTACATACAGAATCTAGTCACACGGCACTACTACAAAAAAGCATACTTGGAATGGCCCACAAAATATTCAACAAGCTTCCACAGGAATTAGTCCAATGTAAGAACAATAATAATGATTTTAAGAGAAACCTAAAGACCTTTCTCATAGAAAAGGCATATTACTCAATCACAGAATACTTGACTTATACATAAATGACTATGCTTATGCTATTATTGTAACTAATTGACATTCATATGAAATATCCTTGTTAAATACTATTACTTATGTTATAATTTTACAAATAATTAATATTAATTATGCACCTAATTGACCCTGTAATGAGATTTTTGTTAGCCTAGTATATAATTAAAGTATTTTCAATATAATTAATTATTTATTAAATTGTATAATGTAAACTAAACTAAATTTGTATGCCAACAGGCACGACATAGCGTTCAATATTATATTACATTTGTAACACCTGTAACCTACCTATGTTGTACAAATAAACTATTTGATTTGATTTGATTTGATTTGAATGAACACAAAATTCTAGTAAATGAACAAATGAAACCAATGAATGAACTACCTTAAAAATAATGTATTAAAATGCAAAAAACACTATTTTAATTGGTAGTGCTAGTAATATTCGATAATTGAGTTTGAACTTTAATGAGACATAATAACTATAAACATAATTAAACGACATCAATTACAGTTCACGCATTTCTACGTATTCTGGGAAGCTTCAATTAACTCTTCAGTTACGATTGAAAAGTGACCGTATATGTCGCCCTCGTTAAAAAGTAAACAGGGCTCATTCTGTGTATCAAGTGCTACTTGAATACTTTTGATTAACCAAAGATCTGTCTATGTTTGATTCTTCAGTGGCATGAATTTGGACAATTTCAGTGATTAGCGTTGATTTTGAGATATTAAAATTGGCACTTGATACTTCACTAGTTGCAACAGCTTTAAGAGGTTTGTCGAGAGATTCTTGGTCATATTGGAATTTTTTATACGATTTTTTTGGCCTTTCCATGTCTTAAAACCAGACAAAATAAATTATTTAGTTCATTCACTGGTTTTCGCAAACCAATTAATGAACTAACTGTGTTTGCGGTAGGTCATTAAAAATTGAATATATCAAGTATTGTTAGAACACTCGTCCTTTGCTAGACAGCATAATTCTATTAAATTCATAGAAAACCAAATCTTATAACAACTACTAAAACGTAAGATATGGAACAAACAATAAATCACACAATTCCAGTCAATGAACTCCCCCGTTCGGTCACTAGGTTTAAGCTATTTTGAGTTCTAGTTACAGAACACTGGATTAAAAGCCACTATTTGAAACGAAATCACATTAAACTATACTTTAATAGCACAATCATAAATATCCTTCTGGCTTAAAAAAAACACGCACTGTACCTGGGAGATGCACGAAACGCACACAAAAACACATTAAACACAACGTAAGTTTACCTCAATCCTTATAACACTTCCATATAAAAAACGAACCGATGCAACGTGCCCATTTTAGATCATCGCCATTTGGACACTGATGCATATGAGGTGATGTAAGTGCTATCAGAACTTGTTAAATAATATTCCTACCCGAAAAAAATATATAACGCGTAGTAGAAATGTACAGAAAACTAATTGTCCGAAAAAAAAAACTTGTATTTTGTTCGTTCACTGGATTTGTTCATTCACTGGAGAACTTACCCTATGATTGTGGTCGAACGACTACCTTTTCTAAATAACAAAAAAATAAACAAATTTGTAGGACTATTGTAACTATTTGAGTAGACATGTTCATTCAATGTACCCTTCACTTAACTTACCTACTTTATGTCAACATCCCGTATAGCGCCAGCGTAAACCAACTACTTTAATCTCTTTTTTCTAATTAAGGCCCAGGTAAACATTTTCTAGCCCATGTTCAGTGGAATTCCAGCCGGAAACATATCCCCTATCCTCCCCTGTGTGCCGTTAATTTCCCTGCTTGTAAAATTGTAAACCTTTCTGACACGAGCGCTGTTATAAGAGGCTTTATTTTTTATTTCATATCTATGTCCATCCTGACAGCTTACTTCACTGACAAATTATTACATTTATTACAGATGTAAAGCAAAATCCTTTCTCTTCGGCTTTTCACGGAAACGCCCGAATTAATCTCCCTGTCTGAATTAGCTTCAGGCTTCAGTGCAATATACTCAAGTTCATTGTTCCAGCAATATGAATTCGGATGTTTTCGTGAAAATCCGAAGATAAAGGATTTTGCACTACATTTGTACCTACATTTAGACATCACATATTATCTAGTACCGTTATTATTGCTTACTAGATTAAAAACAATTTTATGTTTTCAATAATTGGAAGATATGTATTTTTTAAATTAAGTTCCAGCACGTTCTACTGAGTTTCTTACCGGATAAAAGAAATTCAACTTCTCCAGTCAATGAAGGGTTAGGACACTTATTTAGAACATGATAATATGTAATGGATGGTTAGTGCTGTTGTGCACGGCACTTCATTTGCTCGCCTTAAGGAAAACGTTACAAACACGTTATTGAAATTAACACGTTGGTTTGAAGTTAACGGTTTTGACATTAATCTTAGTAAGACATTCATTATTCATTTCAGGTTAAAAGGACAATACCCTACGCCTCTTGACATAGTTATCAATAAAACAATGGTTCCCCAAGTGCAAAATGCAAGGTTTTTGGGCTTTGAATTTGATGCTGGCTTAAAATGGGATATACATATTGATTTACTCACCGGTAGATTGGCCCAAGCCTCTTTTGCACTGTGTAGGCTTGCCCCTGCACTCTCACGTAAAAATCTTCGTATGGCATATTACGCTTACGTAAATTCCTTGATATCTTACGGAATTGGGCTCTGGGGGCTAGCGGCTGACAGAGATAGAATATTTGTAATGCAAAAGAATGCCGTAAGGATTTTGGCAGGGGTGCCGCCATTTACCCCAGCGAAGGAGCATTTTATTAAATTGAAAATTCTAACTACCCCATGCCTGTTCATTCTAGAGGTTGCTAAATATATGTACAAGCACTTAAGTGAGTATAAATCGCGTCGACCGGATCAGAGGAAAACGGGCCGCGATCTAAATCCAGTCTTAGTCCGACTAGCGAAATCGTCACACTCACTGAGGGTAGTTGGCATTAAAATATATAATTGCTTAAGCCCGGAGATCAAAGAGGCTCCTTCTTATGAGGTGTTTGTTAAAAAACTAAAGGACTTTTTAATCAAAAATGCATTTTATAGTATTGACGAATTTTATAATCTAATTTAATTGTTTTTATTTTTCTAATTATGGCAATTATTGTTATTATTATTTTATTTGTATTTTTATTTTTTTGTATTAGATTGTTGATAATATTATTTAATGTAGTTGTAAGTATATTTGACATGTGTTATTATTAACATTAAAGCATTTGAATTGAATTGAATAGGTAAATGCAGTGTTAAAGCCGTCGCCGTCACACACGTAGCGATAATAACTAGGTACATATCTGATATCTCAGTATGACAATCATACAACATCTTACAGTAAGTATATTAATGATAATGATCCTCAAGGTTCAATAAGTGCCTCACTGTTTTTTCACTGTAACTTAAAAAATACTCATATCTCATATAATACAATTTTTACAATAAAAAACAGCATTATTTTTTACAATTTATGTTTATTATAATAAATATTATAATTGTTTATTGCTAACGAATAAAAAAAATGTAAGTCTATTATTTACACTCGGGATCTATGAATCCGTATTCATGGTTGTATCAGGTGGATTTTTCCATAGAACATACTGGAATAATATTACGCAAATTAAACATGATTAAGAAACTCGTATTACTATTATGTAGGTATGTATTATGTTCTACATTTTCGTCTCTACAAACCAATCCAACGACTATTGCAATGTTTTTTTTTGGGTTCAATGATAAATTCTACATTCATCTACCTACTTTAAATATTTTGAAAAAATATGTCAAATTAGCATGTTCGCATAATTTTGTATGAAAAGTTTCACCTGACCCGTATTCATAGATTGAGAGTGTAGATACGGTTAATAAACTTAAATAAAATACGAGGAGCAGGCGCGAGATGGCCGTTATTTTCTTTAGAACCGACTTCAAAAAAGGGAATTCTCAATTTGACTGATTTTTTTTGTTGTATGTATGTATGTTGCCCGATATCTCCGAGAATCGTGAACCGATTTGATTTTTTTTTGTGTTCGAAAAAGCCCGAGATGGTCCCTTTGGGGTCAAGTTGGGGCAGATGATGGGATCTTGGAGAAATCAGTTGGAATCGGTTGAAATTGGTTCTTTTTATTTTTTTATTTGAAGATTTTGAGTAGTTTATATATTACAGCTACGTATGTGAAGAACTCTACGTGTGCTACGCCTCACCGTAGCAAACAGTAGAAGGTATTTTTTAAGTGATAGATAGTCTGAGGCTTTGGTCCTATTATTAGCTATAATGATTAGCCAATACTGATTCGACGCAGTAGACGGCGTACATACCTGGACATTTTTATTTTTAGAGACAATTGTCCTACTTTTTCCCTATGAAAATGCGATACTAACTTAATATAATATAATGCAGAATTGGATCAACACTATTTTTTCTCAAACTTGCTACGGAATGTTGATGTTACTTACTTTCAATTAAACCCGGAAATACTATGTATCCGGTGGCATACGCTAAGATGATATGTAAAGAGATTTCATGTATTTATTTCACACCTAGGACTGCAAACAAACTGTCTTTTGTTTTGAAACGTCAAATTGTGACACTATGTCTTGACATTCAGCCACAGAAAAAAATAATAATTTAAGAACTAATGTCTATACCACCGGGTAAAAGGATACCTCAAATAGATAAAAAAAAAAAAGTTAGGCGCGAATGTTTTTTTTTAATGTTGTACGATACTGTACTATTGGTTTATTTACAAATCAAATAGTATGGTTCGGCGAAATCAGCTCGTTTTATTTCATGGCAAGTTTGAGAAAAGCACTATACAAATCTCGGCGAGAAACAGGGTTACGGGCCGCGTATTCCTATCTGGTCTCAGTTCCTTCGGCCAGATATATCTACTTGGCCTGTAACCCTTCGTTTTCCGTCCTCTATAGTAATGTACTATTACCTGTATATGTATAGCCTCTTCCTGCCCAGTCAATTTGAGCTATTAAAATTTAAACCAAATATTTTTAATAATAAAGTCGCTTTTCTTTTGTTTTACATTTTACATAAAACAATAATACATTACATCAAAGGCCGGGAAAATGAGGATATCCGGCCAAGTTGGTATATAGGATAGGTAACGATGCCGGGAATCCGTTTTCATGGCGAGGCATGTGCTTTTCTCAAACATACAAATGAATACAAAAAAGTATAATGACAGTGTTGTCGAAATTAAAAAAAGTTACTTTGCAGGCCTAGGCCTGAAAAGTGTTATGAAATTCTATTTCCATCCCAGTGAGTTACTGCGCCCTAAAAGCGATACATCCGAGTATATTTCAAGGAACGTAAAGACAATATTTTATTGCATGTTTGAGAAAAGAATTTTGAAGTTATACTCAACCAAAAAAGTATTTTCGTTCATAATTTGACAAAAATCGAATACGGCCTTTAGGAATCACAATGGGCAGGACGAGGATAAAACCAACCCAAAACTATGAAAATAAAGTCTGTTTATTTTAGTGGTCTTCTTTATTACGGAACTCGTAAGTCTTGTAACAGGTTGGAACGTGTCGCATAAGCTGAAAACTTTTGAGTCAACAAACAACGATCGATCACTTTCCACCAACCTTCTACGAAACACGTATTATAAAAGTTCCAGGACTTTTATGCGCCACTGAAAAGTAAACTTTGTATTTCTTTAACCCTTAATTCACTGTGTTCCTTAGTACCGGAAGTGGTTATTGGACCAATTTCAGTTTTTTTTTGCAAAACATCATTAAGACTAAAATAAATAGTGTTTTAAACATAAGCTTTTGGCAAAAAATCGTGCTACCTTCCCCTGTTTGTCTCGAATTAAGGGTTTAGTTTGTTGTTTTAAAAAAAAGTATTTGTCTAATAGGGATGATGCTTGATGACTGTAGTTAAAATAAATTATATCACATTGACATTATACACGACATTATACACGAAAAAGTTTTTAGGGACTAAAATGTAGTAAATTTGTATTTTTATTTAATAAATTGTAAAGAACTTAAAAGATTAGGTAATTTGGCAGTTTACAAACGTGACGTCACTTGTGCATTTCTTATAAAACTTCATAGTGGCGGTCGTTTTGACAGTTAGAAAAAAATGTTGATTTGACTTGACAGCCAACATGCCTATTTGGCCAGGATTTAACTAAGTATTCTGTGCCTAGACAGCGAGAATCATAGGTGCTTTTATGCTAATATTGCCACCCCATAAAGAGGCGTGGATGTGGATACACTTTTTCTAGTTTCTATTCTACTAACTGACAAACTGGTTTGCAAGACTATAGTTTGGCAAGGGTTGAGGCATAGACAAAAAAGACCATACTGTATTTTTCTTACGCCCATGTTATTACACTCGTTACGTCAAAAAAGAGATGCATATCTGCTTTTTGTTTCTACTGTTACTGCCAAATACATACCAGATCCTCGTCGTCATCCGTAAAAATATTCCCTCGGTCTTGCGCCGTCATGTCTCAATGTCAATCCGTATTCCAAAACAGTTGCTCATGGTTTACACACAACACACAAACCATCACCAAATCCTCTCCAACTGCATCCAATTTTTAGCCAAAGTTACACGACACTGGCACATCATCATCAGTCTGATCAATAATCAAACACTTGAAAAAGTTTTTAATTAAATAAAATAAAACTGCCTCGAAAAAGAACATGACAATTTGAAATTCCACCGAACGTGCGGCGCGGACGAGGCACAGGCGAACACTGCGACGACGGAGGGTGGGCAGAAAAAGACTGCAGCGTCTCGTAACCATGGCAACGGAAGCCTTCTACGTTTCCACGCTGCGGCCAAACCGTTGCATGCATTGTGAAAGATAATATCTGTCCGGGGAATGAGAGTGCCATACATTAGGGTATTTTCCGAGTGAGTACGCACAGGGTAGCTGAGACGTAAACGAGCCAATTACGTAATACATACAAGCGTTAGTAATTTGTTTCATTTCTTGTGCCCCGAGTTTTTATTAGCGACACGTGTATTTGGGATATAAGGAAAAATTGCTAATGAGCCCAGAGCATGAGTAGCTATCGCAGTAACGAGTAAGTTATGGAATTTGGTACTTTATTTGCATTAAATGTGGCACCTTCATTCATTCCTTAAAAAATCTTTAGAAAAACGAAAGGAACGTAGCTTAGTGAACGCCATTTTCTTTTTCAGAGGGGCTTTTAATATCACTCCGTTTTATTTATATAAAACCTTTTCCTGGTATCCCTCAATCGACCGGTGAACCAATATTTAGAGTGCGCTTACACGAATTGTAATAAAATGCATTTATGTTCTTCAAGTTTGGTGGAAGGGTGGAATACTAGACGCAAAATTTTCCGGCTTCTAAGAGCATAGCTACCTCTTTCATTTTTACCTAATGCTAACAAGTGCAACAAAAAGGTAGCATGAAGCCTTCAGTCACTACATAGGTAGCTTGCGGCAAGTATATTCTCCCCTACACTCATATGATTCATAAGTATACAGGGTGTAATCGTTAAGTGTGGCCAGGCCATAATTCCGTAAATATAACAGATATCAGAAAACTTCCAACTGATATCGAAAGTGCGTTACCCAACGAGTAAAATTGCATTAATAACTTTTTTAAATAGATGGAGTAATATTAAAAATACTAAGTTAAAACACTCCCATACATTTAGTATGACGACTAGCCTTAAAAAAAGTCGGGTGTCATAACAAATAAAGATTCGTTATTTGTACGAATACATTGTAATAAAATAATAATACTACCGTTTATGAAATAATTAATCTAACATTTATTCTTAAATAAAAAAATATTCGTATTAAACTACTCATTGAATGAACGGTTACGTACTAAATGTATGGAAGGGTTTGAAGTTAATATTTGAGATATTTCTGATTTTATTTCAAAAAAGTTATTAGTGTAATTTTACTCGTTGGGTAACGTACTTTCGATATTAGTTTGAAATTTTCTGATATCTGTTGTATTTACGGAATTATGGCCTGGCTACACTTAACGATTACACCCTGTATACAGTCGAGATGGTAAAGGTTGAATTGAATCAGTCAGCTAGTAAATAATAGTACTTATAGTAGGTATATAGTGTGTGAATTATTTAGTAGGTACTAGGTACCTAAAATGGTACTTGTATCTATGTATACCGTCCGCAGTAGAAAAAAAATTGTTTTCTATTGATTAACGGTATAATCCAAATGTTCAGAAATCATGATTCTAATAATTGATTTTCTGCCCTCCGGCCGGCAAACAGCACTTTGCCAGCCGCTGCGCCAAACTGCAAAGTAGTTATGAAATGCCTTTACATATCAAGTTCAACCATCGAACCAGCAAGATGGTAATTCCAGATTTAAGTTGACGTACGTAATACCGACATTTCATTGCAAGTTTGAGAAAAAGACATTTACGCTACTCTACCATTTGACGAACAGAAACCTATCATTATAAAAGTCGATCAACGGCTTTTTATTTTGTTTCGTTTTATTCTACCGTTTCCGGCGTTCCGCTGCGATCAAAGATAAAATGGCATCCGCTTTGTATCTCTGAAGTAGGACTGTCTTCAGTAAGAATATATTTGTACCTGTTTTGTTAGTCGTTAGTTACAAAACCGATTTTCGTTATCATAATGGAACCATTTTGATGTATAGCAGCAAAAATAACAAGAAAATACCACCCGGTATAATCTGCAAGCGTGTTTCACGAATATGTGTCAAATGCTATGGAAAGTCAGCTATACAAATACCGTGGTGTAAATCTAATACGCACTATAAATTAAACCAGGCATGGGATTCATCAGTGTAATCATGGATTACGAGGTTTTTAAACAGTTTTTATTAACTTCACCGCGTATCAACTGTCGTCGATGCTTCAAATCTTGTGATCGATTTTTCGACCACTTCTTCTGCACCGAAATCAATAAAATTTTGAAGTCTTATCAAGTCTCCATGACAATGCAATATTATAATATTTGTATCCTTGTATCCTCAAAGCCTGACGCTGCAGACGTACTGCTTACCTTAACCGAGAGTGTTAGACACGTGAAAATGAAAGTGTAGCATGTTTGGCATAATCAAATACTAACAGCCTGATCTTGACTTCCAACTCCTCACTCCTGATGCTACAATAACCGCAAGGTTTATCTTTTATCGATATATGATTTTAAAGGAGTTCTTTCGATATTAAGTACAAACATGCGAATTTAATACTAACGTCCAACTCCTCAAATCTGATACTCTAGTGTTACCGCCTGCCACAACGGCTAGGTTTAGCGATATGTATTAGATTTTGAAGTACTGCTTTAGATATTTGGGAGAAACATATGGATTTTATTATCATCATCATCATCATATCAGCCGAAAGACTTTCACTGGTCAATATGGGCCGCCCCCAAAGATTGCCACAAGGACCGGCCCTGTGCCACCCGCATCCAGCGACCTTCACCAGGGCATACCCACGCTACGCCTTCCGGTACGTGACCGCCACTCGAGAACCTTACGGCCCCAACGGCTATCGGTTCCACGCGCAACGAGCCCACTGCCACTTCCTGCGGCTCTCCGGCCGATAGACTGACAGCGTGAGTGGATCGCGTAGGGCGAGCCGTCGGGCCTGCGGCCCTCCAGCTGATAAGAGTGACATCGTGAGTGGATCGCGTAGGGCGAGCCGTCGGGCCTGCGGCCCTCCAGCTGAGAGTGACAGCGTGAGTAGATCGCGTAGCGTAGGGCAAGCCGTCGGGCCTTCGGCCCTGCATCTGATAGAGTGACAGCGTAAGTGGTTCGCGTAGGGCAAGCCGTTGGGCCTGCGGCCCTCCAGCTGATAGAGTGACAGCGTGAGTGGATCCGGTAGGGCGAGCCGTTGGGCCTACGGCCCTCCAGCTGATAGAGTGACAGCGGGAGTGGTTCGCGTAGGGCGAGCCGTCGGGCCTGCGGCCCTCCAGCTGATAGAGTGACAGCGTAAGTGGATGGCGTAGGGCGAGCCGTCGGGCCTGCGGCCCTCCAGCTGATTGAGTGACAGCGGGAGTGGTTCGCGTAGGGCGAGCCGTCGGGCCTGCGGTCCTCCAGCTGATAGAGTGACAGCGTGAGTAGATGGCGTAGGGCGCGCCGTCGGGCCTGCGGCCCTCCAGCTGATAGAGTGACACCGGGAGTGGTTCGCGTAGGGCGAGCCGTCGGGCCTGCAGCTGATGGTCGACTGACAGTATGAGTTTATATTTTATAGTCTCGAAATTCGACTTGTGTAATGTGTACAATATAAAAATTTAAACTTGATTTTCTCAATTAACCAAATTGATTGATATATTCCTTATTGTCAGATTTCTGTTACCTAAGGTATTGTTTGAATAACACGTTCATTTGAGAGACTTCGGGCCTTCAAGCTGCCTTTTTTTAGTGTCGGATATTTAAAAATATTCAGCAGGGATTCCCCTCTCGTTACACAAAAAATAATTAAAGCGCGAGAGTTAAATTAGCATGCATAATTTCATTGCATATTACAAACAACATCTTGGTCTAGAATAAGTAGGTATAGTATCGGAAATTAACTTAACAATTGCACTAAAACCTTGAAAATAAAATAAGTAAAAAAAGTTTTAAGTTAAACGGTTTTTATTGCACCAAAAACTAGAAAATAAAAAATAGTTGTAACTAACCGTAGATGCTACTTTCTGTAGATTAGTCACGTGAAACTATTATCACTGTAGTCTTCCCAAGTCGGATGCTGAAAACCACGTTTAGCCTCTATGTCAGTGGATTACGCGTTAATCGGAAACTTTTACCAAACGAGAAATAAAAACGTGGGGCGTTATTATAAAGAAACATACAAATTCAAAATATGTAATTGTAGCTTAAATTTTGCAATTAATCATCCATCTGTTCCAACACTTCTACAGAGGTAAATAACTTATATCTAGGCCAGAACAAAACTTATTAGTCTTATTACACTATTGCTGTCTTGATTTTTATGTGTATTCTTAAATAACTATATTGACTTAAACACAATTGCGTACGCCCCACGTTTTTATTTCAGTTTGGTAAAAGTTTCCGATTAACGCGTAATCCACTGACATAGAGGCTACGTGGTTTTCAGCATCCGACTTGGGAAGACTACAGTGATAATAGTTTCACGTGACTAATCTACAGAAAGTAGCATCTACGGTTAGTTACAACTATTTTTTATTTTCTAGTTTTTGGTGCAATAAAAACCGTTTAACTTAAAACTTTTTTACTTATTTTATTTTAAGTTACACTCGGTACAATGCCACAAGGGCCAATCTTAGATATAGGTTAGGTTAAGTAGATTAGTTAGATTTAATTTATGTACATAAATTGTAGTTTTGAAAATACTCACATAATATAGTTACACTTAATTATGATCACAGAATTTTTTCAATATTTTCGGAGCAGGCTATGTAGGTATGTAGGTTACCCATGTCATCTGCTTTCGAAATTAGCTGTCAAACGAGCGTTTAACTTAAGTGTTTTGCACTACATTGCGCGCCGAATTACTTATTTTGTATGGGTAATTTTGTTGCTCTAATTTTAAGTAAAAGTTATCTAGTATGTCCTAATAACTAACACTCGTTAATAGTTTCGCCCGTATTAGACTTACACACTGTATTTAACACTTTTTTGTTTTCTACTGATGAATCGTATTATGCCTTAAATAATTTGCTATTTGGACGCGTCTTCGTAGTTCGTTTCTCGAAGGCGAAGTGATTAGGAGCGCTGAGCCTAGAGGTTTAATCGCTGTCGGCCGATAACTCACTTTAGTGGCTCCTTCAACACCCTATCTTCGCTGAAGTGCCGTCAGACTAATAGAGGCTATATATCTGCTTTAGATGGTTTATAATTTATAGTAGTGAGTGCAGTGGCTGAGCTGCTGATGGATTTTAGGAGTACAGTCGCCATCAGATACATCGTAGCGTCCAGAAGGCTCAAAAATATCTGAACACTTCTCTATAGTTATGGCAATAAAGGCGTGTTCGGGTATTTTTATAGATCTAGAAAATATGATTTGGAATCATTTAAATAATTTCACCCAGTTATCTGCAAGCGTGTTTCACGATGTGTCAAAGACGTCAAATATGCTAACGGAAAGTTAGCTACGAGTATACACGGTGCTCGCGAGCATTCCGAAAGATTTTAATCCTGAATTCCTGACCATAATTTAGAGTTTGTCGTGCTTATAGCCGATATAGTTCATAGCTTAGTAGCTTATACTCTATAGTACGCGCGTTATAGGTCATGTAGGGCTAACTTTATTCCCTTGAAACACAAAAAAAGAGAAGGCTACGATTCAAAGCATTATCAGAATAAAAGGTACCTCAAAAAGTAAGATGTTCGATAATGTTTACTTAGATACTTAACTAAACATTATCATTGGTAACAAAAAAGGAAAAGTTCAGTCAAGTGCAAAAATAAGTATCGAAAGAATCCGTTCATATACGTAAATATGTACGACGTTCTTATTACACAGAATTAGAGTGCACTGGGACATATTTTTGAACGTTTTGTATACCCCTTATTTTGTCTTCGACTGTTCAAACTTCCTGGGCCATTTTGGGAAATGTGGTGAATCTTGCTCAGCATCGTTGACTCTACCAGCCTACTTACCAATTTTTATCAATAACTATCTAAAACATGATAAAAATGTCCAAACTTTTTGAGAAAGGTAAACAGAAACAGGTAGATTTTGTATGTACTACGGTAAGACTTGTATTATTTCAATGTGATCTTTTCCATTAATCCCTCGCAGTTTAACATCACACTAGTACACAAACATACAAATGTACGACAAAACACAGGAAATAAATCGTACAATAACGGCCATCGGTCCGCTCAGCGAATGAAAAATCGCCAGCAGCGTGTATGAATGGCAAATAGACTACCTCGGGAATAGGGCTTCCAATTCGAATATTCCAACATGCGAAAGTTTCGGATATTCGGTAAATTTTAGTATTCGAATAACGCGGCATGATGTATTCGAATATTTTTTGACTACCACAAAATTACAATTTAGACACTTTGCAGAACAATTACAAAGTTTTGATAAGCATTTTGCATCAAATCATTACACCCTAGTGTCTAAATGGAGGATTATGGGTCAAAATTCTTTTCGTTGTGTTACTTTGTGTCCCTAAAAAACGCGACGTAGTGGTGATTTTTGTATGAGATGATGTTTTGTTTTCCATTTCTGATATATTGGTTAAAATATTGCGTGAAAAAGAAATACAAGTGCACCGCATTGGTTTTTAAATATAGGTACTGAGTCGAAACAGCAACTAAAAGCGTGATAGAGTGGTGGTATGAAACAAGACAACGAAAATAATTTTGACCCATATACCTGTAATGTGACAACCTCTAGATATCTTTGTTGGGTTACTGCAGGATAACACTTATAGAGCAACTAGAGCACTTATATGCAAATCAAAGTTATTACCCGCAATTTAAACTTTTTGTGTTATTCTTATAACTATTCGAATATCACAAAATAAAATCGAAAATACCTGAACCTTTCGAATATTTGAAAGCCCTAGTCGGGATGTAACCGCTCAATGTGGCGTCGTTTTGCACTAATCTCGCCTCACGTCGGTGCGGAATCGGAGGCATCTGGCAGTAAGGTACAGACATATATTGCACGTGCCTTTACTTTCCGAACAAACTCTTCACGAATTATGTGACCACACTCTGCTCATCAAAGAGATTTAGAAGATCATTATTTAAATTATCAACAAAATTCGCATCCTTTAAGCGGTATCTGGTTGTATCTCATATTTTAGGTTGTTTACTCATATTAATTTTCTCAAATTCGCAATGAAATGTTGACATTACGTACGTCAAATTGGACCAGAGGCCCGTTTCTCGAACGCTTGTAACTTGCAATACAAATGGAAGTCTCTTTTTAACACTATTAATTAGATAAGGCCTTCCGCTTGTATTACAAGTTACAAGCTTTCGAGAAATAGGCCCCGGAAGTACCATGTCGCTGGTTCAATGACTAAACCTGATATGTTATTTTATAACTACTTAGCAGTCCTAGGACTGCAAAGTACCGGAAGAAACCTTATTAAAAAATAAAATATTACAAAGTAACAGAACATCTTAACATTGCACCGTAAAAAACATACAACTAATGTCAATGTCACCAGAGGCCCATTTCTCGAAAGCTTGTAACTTGTAATACAAGTGGAAGTCCTTATCGAATTAATAGTATCAAAAAGAGACTTCCACTTGTATTACAAGTTACAAGCTATTGAGAAATGGGCCACAGGTAAACAACCCGCTTGCCCAGCGTGGCGATTATGGGCATTTACCTCCTAATGCATCTATACGCATAGTTAATAGGAGAGGCCTACGCCCAGCAGTGTACTGAGATAGGCTGATGAAGTATAATATTTCAATAAGATATAGGTCCGATAGCTTCAATAAGTATGTATTAAATAGGTACCTAACAGCAAACAAACTATTCAGTAGGCATAGTGTGGACAAGCATCCACAGCTCATGTTTCTTCATGACTTTCATAACTACTTTTTCATTCCACGCTGAGGTGGGAAAGAAATGAATAATCTCGTTCTGCAATTTTGAAATGATTAAACCGTAATTGTTTTCGAAGGTCTACTTTTGTAGTTTTGTCAACCTTAGTAGACTAGTGAATAATGAAATGACCCTGCTCACGAAGCTGGAGGTTCCAGGTTCGAATCCTGGCACCAACTAGGCTAAAGGCGATACTCTTGTATAGTATTATTTACTTACCTACTATATTTTGTTTGTTTGTTATGATTGTCTGACACGATGATACCACCCACTTTTACCCGAATCTGTGTTTCCAATCTGAATATCTTCAAGGCGAGAGTGAATAGGTATCTCATAGATAGTGCTCAACCGTTGCATCATCACTTACCAGCAGGTATAATCGTGGTCAAACGACTACCTATTCTGATATAAAAAAAATCTATAGTTTTGCTTTAGGATCAGCCAAGCCACCATGAAAGACAATTCTCCCATACAAAATATCAAGATCACACAACCAAAATGTTTTACACAATTTTAATCGGGATTTTGGGGTTGGGCTTATAGTGAAAGCTCCGTATAACTTATACATGAGGTGTCTGAAGTTTTCAGTGGCTGGTTAATAGTTATTTGTGTTACTAGGGAGCAAAGTGATTGTTTAACTCTCGTGCAAATATTGAAACCCGAGCAAGTGAAAGATTCCAGAATTGCTGCGCTTGTGGTTCATAAAATGGAATCTTGAGCGATGCGAGGGTTTTAAGGCACGAGAGCTGAACAAGCTTTGCTGCCGAGTGAAACACAAAATTTTTCACCACACTAAAGCGAGGAAACATGCGAAATAAAACTCAAACATAACAAATTAGAAGGCGTTTATTTGCAAGTCCTCAACTTCCAAAAAATAAACAAATCAGCTTTAGTCTATCCAGAAGATTAAAAAAAAATTACTTTAACCTCTAGAGATTAAAACACAGTTTTGCGCTCTGAAATTGAAGGACAAACAGCGTGTTTACGAGCAGTGTGGTGAAAACGCCTTTTATAATACCTATTCAAGATGCTTCCCCTATCACAAAGTTTCAACTATCAATATCTTGGCGGAAATTGTATTTCGTTTCCTTCCGGCTCGTATAGGCTTGGCTTGTTGAATAATAAACCCCTGACCCTGACCTGGATGCACAGATCACCTTAAGTTCTAGATAGAGCATAATAGTAGAACTAAAAACCGGCCAAGTGCGAGTCGGATTCGCGCGCAAAGGGTTCCGTACCATTATCAATTTATTATTTAAAAAATACAGTTAAATCAACCTACTTCAAAAACTATAGGAGGTAATTTAATCAAACCAAAAATCGTTGATAGAGTTTATTAATGTGCATAACATATATTTTTTTTAGAATTTTATATCGCGTAGTTTAAAAAATAAAGGGGGGGGACACATTTTTCATACTTTGAGAGCTGATATCTCGAAAATGATTTGCTTAAATAAAAATGAAATGTATAAACTTTCATATCATTTTCAAAGACCTTTCTATTAATACCCCACACGCTTATATACAACTAAAAAAATTTTTTTATCCCCCAGTTACATGTATGGAGGGCCCCCACCCTAATGGTTTTTTTTTACAATTTAGTATCATAATCCTGTAGCGGTTCATACAACACATACCCTTACCAAATTTCGTTACTGTAGCATTTATAGTTTCCGAGTAAATTGGCTGTGACAGACGGACAGACGGACAGACGGACATGACGAATCTATAAGGGTTCCGTTTTTGCCATTTTGGCTACGGAACCCTAAAAATGACCTGACAATCAAAGAGCGCAAGAATTGTAAATTTTGCATTGAGCTGACCTCATTACCACCGATCGATGTGTTTACTACGTGCTTAAATTGGCGGTAAATAATTACAGGCCCTGGATGCTTAGCCAAGTTGCCAATCGCTAACGCTTAGTAGCGTATCGTAGTTTTCCCTCTCTGTTGCTCTTTCATATTAGTGCGACAAAGACAGTTAGCTGCCTCTCGTTTACGATTGACGATTAAGCGCTAGCGATTGGCAACTTGTCTAAGCACCCTGGTCAGCCGACATGAAGCAATTTATGAGGACCCTGTTGTCTCAGATGATCCACGCTTCTGGGGACCCCAGAGCTGGCGCCTATTTTTCCCAAAGGTCCAAAGAGGAAACGCCGCAGACCTGCTCGACGGAGTATTCTTCTTATAAGGGGTTTTAAATGTATTTTTAGCTTTTCTATTTACTTAGATTATTAGTTTTTATTTTATACAAGATTTCTTCGTCGGCCTCCGTAGCCTAGTTGGTAGTGACCCTGCCTACGAAGCTGGAGGTTCCGGGTTCGAATCCCGGCGAGGGCATTATTTGTTTATTTATTTATCACAAATATTTGTTCCTTGGTCATGGCTGTCTATGTATTTAAGTATCTATCTATATGTATCTATCTGTTATATATATCGTCGCTTGGTACCCACATCACAAGCCTTAATTGAGCTTACCGTGGGACTAGGTCGATTTGTGTAAGATGTCCGAAGATATTTATTATTTATTATTCTTTATTTGTGTGTTTATTTCATAATTTAGAATAAGTTTATACAATAAAGGCATTTATATAATATTACAGCTCTAATAAGAAAGTGGAATTGGTCTAATGAAGAAATTGGAATTGATCTAATTAAATAATTATCCGCCACAATACATATTAAATTCTCCTCTTGTTTACGCGTATACGAGTAGATGCATTAGGAGGTAATACCATATGTGTTTAATACTGAGAACCCGAGGGTCGAAAGTCTGAGGGGTGAACACCAGACATCGTACGATTTCCATCATTTTTGGTGCAGTATAGTTCAAGTAAGGAATGTGAAGTATGATATTCGAAAGGAGATAGCGACTTAAGGTTCATATTTGTGTTACAAACTGTTATGAACTTATGACACGTTACAGTTAAAAATGTATCCCTTGATTCCTTTAACTCAACTACATTTCATCAAAAACCCAAGAAGTTTAGTTAAAGGAATCCAAGGGTCAGTTTAATTTGAAACGAGTAATAACACGTTGTAAGACAATAACGAACCTTCAGTCACTATCTCCTTATATAATAAGAATAATAACTTACATCATATCCCTTAATTGACCTGCATTCACGGAATAATTTTCTGTTCTGTGGCTACATTGCACCAAAAATGCTGGAAATCGTACGATCTCTGGTGAACACTCTACACCTTCACATTGAGCTATGTAATAGGTAGTAATAGGAGAGGCCTAGTTCCAGCAGTGGACTGAGTGGGCTGATGATAGGATGAGACAATGCGGCATCTTCTAACGTTAATCTGTCTGGAAGTTGCAATTCTCGCACGACTACTGCGCCGCGGGCGGATAATCGTTACTTTCATAGCTTCTGTGTCCTTACTTGCAAACCCAGCCAAGATGCAATTCTGCAATCGTTTACGATAAGCGATAAGTCACGTGGCCATAATAATGCGATTGCAGCTATGCTATTCTCTTATTCACACATTCGACGCTGCGTTCGTCAACGAGCTCGACGACGAGACAGCCTTCACTTCGACGTAGAGCGCAGCGCTGCGAAAAACGGTATTCACTAACATAGAACAGCTCGTCGTCGAACTGTAGGCGGTAACTCTCGACGCAGTGTAGTTCCAGCTCACGCCGCATTCGTCGCCGAGCGCTAGTGTCGTTTAAAGTGCATTAGTGAATACCATTTTTAGGCTCGACGCTGCCGCAGCGCTGACACAGCGCTGTTAGCAAGGCGGTTTCCTTAGTGAATAACACTGCTGAATGGCATCGGGCCGTGTGGTGACGGCAGTAAGAATACATTTGTCTCCACCCCAACTCCTCCTGCGGGTGTCGTAAGAGCCGACCTCTTAAGGGATTAAAGTGTCACTGACTATTCTTTGATAGAAGATTGATGATGGGCAGCAGCGTCATCATAATGGACACATTGCTGCGATCGCAAATCCGCTTGCCCAGCGTGACGATTATGGGCATTTACCTCCTAATGCGTGTATACGCATAGTTAATAGGAGAGGCCTATGTCCAGCAGTGGACTAACATAGGCTGATGATGATGATAATGACAATGGCATCTAGGCTGAGCCTGTGCAAGCCTAGTCAAGACGCCATTCTATACCCATAGATATACGTTAAGCGATAAGCAATAAATATATGAGAATTGGAGAGTGAAGACCCCGGCTTGGCAGAAGACGAGTGGGCAGACCACGAGCCCGATGGTCCGATGACATAAGGGAGACAGCAGGGTCAGTTTGGAAGAGGGAAACAAACAACCGCGCTGTGTGGAAGCAAGTTGGAGACGCGTATGCCCAACGGTGGGCGAACACACGATGACGAAGAAGAAGATATTATGAGAATTATATTCGAACGTAAAGTCACGTGACCGTTTCCATACTCACGTGATTGTTCGTTCGAATCTGTCATTTTAAAACATTTATTACTTTTCGAGTTAGCGCTTATTGTATACGATTGCAAAATGGCATCTTGACTAGACATGCTGAGAGCAAAAATGCATAGGTACCTACGTGCGAGAGAGAGAGGCATTACTTCGATTGTGGTTTACTGTAGGTCCCTTGAGTGCGACCCAAAATGTCACCTTGTATAATAAACTATTCTTATTAGCCTACCCTTAATCTAAAACAATCCCTTGTAGCGATGTAATGAAGACGGTAGCGGTAATTTCGTTGTATTAGATTAATTTCAAAACTATTTTTTTCTTTTCGTCGACTGTAATGTTTGAATTAAGATTACGTATACAAAATTATAATCATACACATTTACTTCGAGTTCGCAACTCAACTATAATGAACTCATTATACAACGCTGTAGTTAGGAAACTGTAATGAATTTGACCAATCAGTTTGCCAGCAAAATAGACATCAACGAGCGGCCACCTCAAGATCTGCACTTCGTTTCGTCGTATTTATTTCATTATTTAGATTTGTTTACCTACTTATTTTTACTGACTCGAAGAAAAAGTATTGTACACAATAGTGTCATAATAAAGCTTTTCCATCTCGTACTTTACTTAAACACGATACTCGAATGAAAAGCTATCTATTATAACACGACTGTGTAAAATAATATTTTTAGTACAGATGGTGCCTTTTTTAGGCTCTAGTGCGAGAAGTGTGTCATTTTACGTCAGGTCCAAAACTTCGGAGGGCCATCTGCACTAAAAAACGTCGTACGAGACACGTGCAAAAACGAAATTCGTAACTCGTGTCGATTTAAAATACTCCCTATCGGTCGTGTTTTAAAACATCGCCACTCGTTTCGCATTTCATGTTTTTCGCACTTGTGTCGTAATGTACAATAGCTAGGTAGCTATAGAACACGTAGGTACGTGAAAGATAGTTTCGATGATAAATAAACTGTGTGCCCATCGCGGTGTCGCCCACATGGCGCGACAGTTTGGCGTCTAGCTTTAGTCTGTGCGGAAAATTAAGGAAGGCTTCTGGCAGCTAAGTACGCTCATACATTTCACGTGCCTTCATTTTCGAACAAAATCTATAGCTTGTTAGGTTAGCCAGATAATCAATACATGAAGCTGTCGAAAGGTACCTTAAAATAAAACTATAATATTTCGAACACAATCGACCCAGCCGTATGAGAAGGTCAACACTATTTCTATTCAGATATCATTTGTGTAGGTCTTAAGCAGTAAATGTCTCTAATAAACATGATGTCTAAAACGAATGGAATTCATGGTTTTCACTCACTTACATTTATTTTACTAGGTGTTTATTGTGTAAATCGTAAGAAAAAAAGTTTTTTTTTTCATATTTATCAACGCAGTTTTCCTTATTATTAAAATCGATGACATGGTTCCTAAGAACATATCTTCGTAAGTCTTATAGTTGTAGATTTTCCTATACTGTCCGATTTCAATGGGCCACCCTGTATACTGAGCATGGCCCGACATGCTCTTGACCGGTTTTTTACTACCTGTGATTCTTTTGAGAATTTATTTAAAAACCGGCCAAGAGCATGCGAGAAAATAAGCAACGCGTATAAAATGTATTTGAAATTTCTTTAGTCGGTAAAATGAGTGCAGAATATAAAGTAGACAACTTTATGTTTCTCCCAAGCTACTTGAGAATGTGCATCGCGAATACAACTTCTTGCTTCTTGATATATGTCGTCCTATTAATGCAAATACCGACTAAGTGACTTTTTAACGAAATCGTGTTTTTTACGCCTTTGGAATAAGAATTTCAAGGACTACAATCTAGTAAACCCATGTTTTGATACGACTCTCCGTTCCAAAGATAGCTTTTAGATAAAGTTACTTAAACGTCATTTCACTGAAATATTCACTGCCAAAATCTGATATACATAACTTAATACAAAACTTTATGCTGTCTCCGTCAAGTAAAAACTGTTAATGGTACATAGTGTTTATTTGTATTTATACATTCCCATTTTAAGTTTTACCAAAAAATATTATATATACTTATTTGGTTTTAGCATGAAAATGATTCAATTAAATTATTTATTTTACGACAGATTGAACACATTACATGCCTTTAGCATGTTTTTCCAGTAGATAATGTTTCCAAACAACGCCAATATCATACTGCCAAAAAATTTAAAAGCGACTTAGTTGCTTTTGCTTATAGTTCTATTTCAATATTGACGTAAATCTCTACAGGAGAAACCAATTATGTGCGCGTACGAGCTTCACGCCGTAGTAACTTCACTCAGTTGCGACTCACGCGCCGATGTCACAGGTTGTTGTTTCTCGTAATGTTTGTTAAAAAAATCGTGTAAAAGACTATTTTAGCGCTAGTGTATAATAACCAGGGCCCGTAACTTTCATGCCGATGACATCAATTTGACGTCACGCTCCATTTAGGGTGATCCAAAATAGTTTTATTGTTAAATATTAATCATTAGTCGTCAATCATTTTAATCATGTACAAATAACTTCAAAAGTAGTCTGTTTACACGTGAAATAAATAATACCTACTTGAAAGCGTTAATAGACGTTCGAACATGGTCCACTCCGCACCGCGAACTTGGTCCGCTCCGTACCAAATTCGATGGTGTGTTCAGCGGTCCGCCGACATTATTATTATTATTGACGGTGCGGTCGGCTCGATGGTTTTCCCACAGGATTTGGTGCGGTCCGCACCAAGTTCGCTCGTGTGGACGGCGCCACCGCACCGTACAGCGCTTACTAATTAAAAGTAAACAAACAATTCGTAAATTTTCGGGTATTTATGAAATTTATAGACATAACAGTGTCTCATAAATAATAATGTGCCAAAATGTAATTATTATTATTTTTTGTTTTTTTTTTTTTCAAATATTAGTATGGATAATGTTATTTTCTGTTTATGTATGTAATAATAATGTTGTAAACAATGTGACACGTAAAATTATTGTATTTTATCAATAAAATTTGATTGATTGATTGATTGTAGCGACGATGGTTGCCACAACTAGCGCGATTTTAGCTTTTTTGGATAAAATCGGAGGCATATCGACGTGATCACTGTCTGGTAGCACGAAACGCACTGGACCGTTTTTGAACGGTGCGATGGTGTGGCGAGTCGAGCGCACGTACGGACCGGACCAAGTTCGCGGTGCGGAGAGGACCATATTCGAGCGTCTATTAACGCTTTGATACGTGCTTTACATTAAAGAGGAATTCCGTTTTCTACGTAATTATGGAAATGTGTTAACAATATCATTAAATAAAATGTATGTATGGAAACAAATCAAATAGATTTACTTATGGTTCACGTATCAAGTAGGTATTATTTATTTTACGTGTAAATATACTACTTTTGAAGCTATTTGTACATGATTAAAATGATTGATGACTAATGATTAATAATTATCAATAAAACTATTTCGGATCACCCTAAATAGAGCGTGACGTCAAATTGATGTCATCGGCATGAAAATTACGGGCCCTGATAATAACAATGAGTGCAAGGAGTAGAAAACTCGTTAGACTCGCCACGGGGAACAAGGAAACTGCCTTTGGTCCGTTTTCGTAATTATGGTTTCGTAGTTAGCTACGTAAGAGGAATTATTTTTCGCCGTTTCGTAATTGATTACCAAAGCGGAATTTATTTTCCGTTTTCGTAATTGCTTACTAATTCTTCTTTCGTAGTTAATTACCAAAACATATTTACTTTTCTTATTTCATAATTGATTACGAAACAAGAATTTACTGCACTAGTTAATTTTCATAAACTGCCTGATACTGTTTTGAGATCTTTGTTCGTTTAGCCATTTTCTATAATATTTTTTAGTCGATACCCAACTAACATTTTAGCGATAAAACTAGTTCTACAAAAGCTGTATATTCTTTCGATTAAACACTGATAGCGATAGTGTGGCCTAAAATTTAGCGATATAGCACGCTATAACTCTCTTATAGGCGCAAATAGGCACCGCCGTTAGAGCTCGAAGTGCTATAGTGGTTCATTTTATGTGCAATAGTGATAAACTAGTGCTACAATAGGGATAATTGTTGCCGGGAGTGATAATAAAGGGCTAGAGTAGCAGTATTTTCGCTTGTAGTTCTAATAACCGCGTAAAATGTCATCTTGTATCACTTTAAGTGTTACAAGAACACTGCTATAGTGAAAATAATCGCTGTGCGTCGCAATATGGAATCTTTTATAGCTTGTAATCGTTTGTGTAGTTTTAAATGTCAAAATATTTAATACGATTTCATTCGGTTTGTGTTGTGTGCAATGAAGATTGTTTGTAATGGCGACTTGATGGATTGTGAAATCATTACCAGTTGAGTACACAAAGTTTCACGACGCGTATTAGTGAATTCAACCAAAATTCTAATGCGGTTGTTACTTTTCTGTCATGATATGTGGTATTTTACATCTCAATTTTCAAGCGCCTCGTAAATTTACAAGTTTTAACAAATTTGGTATGCTAAAAGTACTGTAGCCTAGGTTGTTTGGTAAGTAAGTTAATTATAATCTTTAGTTTTGTGAATGGTTATGCTACACATACTAGATATTGTAATATTAGAACAATTACCTTAACAATTGCTGCTTTATTACAATATTTTAAGCATTTTTTTTGTATTTGTTTATAAACAAAAATGGCGTTTCACGTTCTAAAGACATGATTAACTCTAAAGGTGATAATTTTATCTCCAGTAGAACTGACAGCTTTAAATGTATTCCCGATAACCATTAAAGGTTATAGAGTGAGGTATCTTATACCTCAAAGCATTAAAAATAACTTTCAGTGGTAATAATGAGTTGCTGTTATAGCTAATATGTTTGTTGGGTAGATTTCCACTGCTACTGGACATAGGCTGCCCTCAGAGCATGCCTTAAAGATCGATCGTGAGTAGTCGGCATCCAATAGATCCCCGCTAGCGTTGAAAAGATCGGAAAAAAAATAAAACGTTTTTTTCGGGAATGTATGAAAACTTCGTTTTTTTCCGTTTTATTTGGATTTTTTCAGAAACAATCAATGTCACTGTCACTGTCACTCCTTCCGCGATCTCTTCTCGCGAAAATGCCCAACTACGAAACTCAATTACTAAAAAGGAATAAATTATCTTTTGATAATGAGTTACCAAACAGTGAAACATAATTCTCGATTCGCAGCCAAATGACTGCGAAAAAAGTAAAATAAATTCCTGTTTCGTAGTCAACTACGAAACAGATTACGAATGCAGAAATTAAATTCCGCTTTGGTAATCAATTACAAAAAGGTGAAAAATAATTCTTTTTACGTAGGTTACTTCTTACGAAACCATAATTACGAAAACAGACCAAAGGGAATTTGGCTTTATTTTTCCTAACAAAACTTTCAATAATGTATGACTACCGGTTATCAAGTGTACAAATACTATTTATATCATTACTGATATGTGTAATTATAAAATAAAAAGTAACATCCTT
>JALPQI010003817.1:0-66746 GCA_025490895.1 Thaumatotibia leucotreta | reverse complement strand
TTTTTTTTTTAATTTGCCGCTTTTTTCTTAACTGCCACCGGTAGGCAAAGTATACTTGTTTTGCAAGTCTGATTTATTTTTCAGTTATAACCTGAAGATCTACTAATAAAGCAAAACTGTTTTAAATAAAAAAATACTAACAACTTATCAAGAAGTAAATTTTCTGTTTTTCTTTTTATTTAAATGTGATTATCTGCAAATTATTATTAAATAAATTATATGTTGCGTCTGTTAAATTTAAATCTGTATTCCCACGCTAAAGTAATCCATCGCAATTGTTGACTGATACACACATTTCAAATTACAGTACAATAACAATTATTATTTTTCCATACAACGTAGTTTAGTGAAATAATAACCAGGCCGCCGGCTAAACGCGCCCTAACCGAGTAATCATAGGCTTTGGAATGATTTCGTATTGTTAGGGGTTCTTTCTAAGGGAAAGTATTAGTATAGTATAGACCGATGTAATCCACGTTACTAGTTAATCACTGTGCCCTTATAATATGGATTCGGATCACAAATCTGATATTACGCAGCGTAAGAATTAGTATATATGTACCTACCTAAAATTAGATAAGTTTCTAATCATTTGTGTCTCATTTTTGGGGTTCTCTATTATTGTTTTTGAGAAGCGTTCATAGTGCTAGCGTTTAATATTATGTTATGTTATGAAAAATCCCTACTAAAAATAAATATTTTAACGATTTTCCAGCAGATATTTACTTTTTTCACTTGCAAAGTGCGTAGGTATACCTACATTAAAAGTAATTCGTTAAGTCGTAACAGTAGTCGACCATTAAGATGCAACATACAGTACGCCAAAAAAGAGAATAAATTATAAAGTGGTATCACTGTAGTCTCGTTATTTATTAAAGAATGCGGGAAAATATAACAATGTAGCCACTTTTCATTTCTACCAGACGGTACAGTATGAACCCACATTTTATTTAATTTAAGTAAGAATTCCAGTGCTGAGAATTCTGAACAAGGAGATCCCACTCTTACTTAGATATTTCCCCTTTTCCCATGTTTTGAGTACGTAGGTATAGTCAAGTGCAAAAATAAGTATCGAAAGAATCCGCTCATAAATATGTTACGACGTTCTTATTACACAGAATTAGAGTGCACTGGGACATATTTTTGAACATTTTGGTATACACCTTATTTTGTCTTTGACTGTACTTCCCATGTCAGCCAGTTAGCGAGAAAATTGTCGGATTCCTCTTTTCTTGGTTTCATGATCTGCCGTATCCACCACGTCAGATTTTGCATTTGAAGATTGATTGAATTTAAAATCAATCAATCTTGAAACGCATAAATCTGTGGTGGTGACTACGACAGAATTTGAACACAAATTGATTTTAACACGTTCACTGTGCGTGTCCCACTCCCACTTATGGGGCCAGACTCCATTATACCATCGTAAGGTCCACATGTCCGATTGGGACAGTAAAAGTTTTAAGCGACCTACCTACTTTTCTTGTAATTTTCTGAAAGCAGGTATGTTAGTACTAGCGGATGTGATTAGTAAATATGACAATAACTTATACAAGTATACATACTATAAATCATGATAAAATGGAATTATGTCATAGTTACCCACTTAGTTAAGTAAATAAATAATTACATTGCATATTTTCGTACAATTTTAAGCATTGTAGCATTTGTTCGCACAATTTACTAAGTGCAACACTATCGGAATAATAGCAGTCGGTCATTACCTTGTCTGGCGTTAAAATCAAAAAGCGCTCATCGACGCTCCTACCACTGTGAAGAGCACTTAACTTGATTACTCGAAGCGACGGCTCAGTGAAAGCCCATACTGTGCCCATATAAAGTTGAGGCAACACCGCCCCGACGCGTGTACCTCAAAACCTCGACACGTGCCGACGGCCTGTACTCGTAATTGTAGCGTGCAATATGAACATCGGTTTAAAAAAGAGGGAAATAAAAAAAACATCGATAATAATATTCAAACGGAGTGAAAACGTTCGCTCGCATGGGAATCGTACGAACATTTGAAAGTGTCGCTATTTTCACGTCTTACCGTTTCTAAAGTGAAAATTGATTATTTTGTTGAATTTGGATGAATCCGCCTGTGACGTTTCTTAATAAGTAAATGAAATTTTATCTCACTCGTCTAATTGAGTTAAGTTTGACACGTAAATACGGCCCATACATATCCGTACAGATGTAGTGAGAAATGACTTGCCTTCGGAAACGTTCGTCAACGTCATGCTGTTTCAGTCTATCTCACTGAGACTGACAGTAATAGCTGTCATGCTACTTCAGTCAAACTCGGTGACACTGCCTGAAACAGCATGTGTTTACGAACGTTTCCGGAGGCAAGTAATTTCTCACTAAGCTCTGAAATGAAATTCGAGATCAAAAATGTAAACAAACTATGACAATGACATGACATTACAAAGTCAATGTTAAAGTGACATTCCAGGGGTATAAAACGTTTTATATCGAATGTAGTTTTTAACACCTTTGTAAATTAACGTTGCATTTTGAGATTGGTTTTTTATTTTATTTTATTTAACACTTCACTTACAACTATCCTTAGGTACAGGTACTAAACCTAAGACAATGTTTTATATGTGTAGATGTAGATACGCGAAAGTCAAAGTATGTTCGATACACAAAGTATCACAATCGTTAACATATTTTTGGATATGACAATAAAAAACATACATCTGAGTGTCGACGGTTCCTGATTACAAAAATAAAACCTAGAAAATTTGCTCGAATGATGTAAATAATCAATATAATCAATGATTGAAAACGAATGTCGTATTACTCTTTAGGAATCTTTAGGATAGTCGGGGAACGAATTTCAGCCTTCATCTTAGTTACGATCGAATCCATTTCGATTAAAATATGAAAATGATTGATTTGTAGGTAAAAATACTAAAATCTGTATACTTTGTAATGCTAAATTTTAGGAGTAAAAATTCATAAAACAGTTATTTGGTGTACCCTCTTGTTTTGATTTTTGAAGTACATGGTTATAAACCCTCTTAAATAGTTCTTAGTGTAGTTACCGTATTAAATTACGAATAAACTAGTTATTATTATAACTGCGATCCAAATGTTTAAGATTTCTTATCATTGCCAGTAGTATAAATTAAACACCTTACATTTTATCAAAAGTAGCGAAATATATCATTAAAAAAATTATATATTTCGCTTATTGTTTTGTATTAAAACTTTGTAAAATATTTAAAAATACTGCGTACCGTCAGTGACGGTAAATACGCATTTTTTATAAGTATTTGAATGATTTTAGATTAACCCCCTCTCGTGATTATTTTTTTGCGGTGGTATCCCATTTGTTTACATTTTTGATCTCCAATTCGATTTCACACCTTACACCTGTATCTTGTTATTGCACATAAATTAAGGCTTGTGATGTGGGTACCAAGCGACGATATATACTTACCCCCTTATTCATAAACGTCTGCTAACTTAACAAGCCGCTAATATTTGTTTGTCCCTTTCGGTCTTAACAATGTGTCCATAAAAGCAAGAGGGACAAACAATTATTAGTGGCTTGTTAAGTTAACAGACATTTATGAATAAGGGGGTAAGATACTTAAATACATGCTTAGACAGCCACTTGGTAGTGGCTGTCTAAGGCACGTCTTTTACAGTACTTCGTAGGCAGGGTCACTTTGTTTTAAAATATGCAGCAATGAGTTACGGATGTGAACTCAGCTTTAAACGGGTTATTCCCACCTGTTACCACCAACTTGACACCAGTGGTAACAACTGGGATTTTTTTTCCCACCTGTGGCGACTGGGAACAACTGGGAATTAAAATTCCCAACTCTTACCACCAAACTAATTATTTTCGTAACTAACCAAATATTTTAGTGGTAACTAGTGGGGAAAAACATCCCAGTAGTTACCACCAAGTACTCTGGTGGTAACAGGTGGGAAAAAAATTCCCAGTTGCTACCACTGGTGTCAAGTTGGTGGTAACAGGTGGGAATAACCCCTTTAAACCTAAAAGGTTAAAATAACCATAGTTATGCAGTTAAATTTTTTGACAATGGAGAAAGCGACCAAACTCAATATGTTAAAGCTTAAGTCAGATTGACAAAAATGTGTATGCTCGCTTTCTGCATAACTATGGTCAAATTAAGAACATGCATCTTAGAAGCATCGTACCAACCACACTTGACAGACTGGTCAAAATGAATTAGCAGTGCATTATGAAATTTAAGAGCTTCCCACGCAGTAACGTTGCACGATTTAACGGTGACCGACGATTTGGTGCAACCCATCATAAGGTCTACGGACACAATCTAGGGTTTAACCACCAACACGACGTTAAACGGCGTGAGTCTCTAAAACGTAAGGACCTAAGGGCCTTATCACACTTGCGATTTACAAGCGATTTGAGAACGAAGCGTACGCGCGGCGTGTTCGTCGCGTGCCCGCAACCAATTCGCCGCGATGGTGTCGCGATTACGCCGCGACTGCGCAGCGAGTTTGCCGCGTCAAGAGTTGGTATCCATTATGTAATAATCTAATAATAAATCTTATTAGTGACTGTCCAAGACTCAGATCACTCTGAGCGATTTACTGACGGCTGAGCAGCGTATTCGTTACGCGATCGCGGCAAAATCGCGACGCACTCGCGGCGAATCAGTTACGGGCACGCGACGAACACGCCGCGCGTACGCTTCGCTTTCAATTCGCTTGTAAATCGCAAGTGTGATAAGGCCCTAACCAGCAACCGCATACATAAAATCTCCGCGCGAATGAATCAGTACGAGCATGATAGACCACAGAACTATTTTGAAAACTCTGTTTGAAATCTGCCCGTTTGCAGTATTTTCTATGAAAATTATACCCGACCCATATTATTTGACCGAGAGTGTTATGTTATCAAGACTCCTTTACATATCGAGTAAACGCTAATGTAACCGCTAACGTAACGTGTGATACCCAAAAAAATTGTGTATTACCGTTGTCAGTGATGTTTTGAAACGGCCCCTTAGAATAACTTTAATATCGATGAATTGTCCAAAAACGTTGAATTCTCTTTGCTAAACTAAAGGCCAAAAAAATAGTACATTATAACTAAATCAGCGACCTTGTAATTGTTTTGTAAATACCTATAAACCTCGCGAACCACTTAATGCTGAAATATATACCATTATTTATTTGCTGAAAAAAAAAACACTTAAAACATTACCTACTAGGCTAATCAACGACGTCGTTAATCCTATGTTACTCTTGTAAATTATATTTATTTATTATTGTTTATGTCTATTATAGTAGAAATTCGATTGTTATAATTAGTGATCGTTACGTTACACCGTTTTCAATCTACCTGAAATTATTACAATCATCAATAATTAGGAATTTTGCTTTGATGAATACCTAAAATGTTATCACAATGTATTGTTATGATTATAAATTTCACACATACCTATTCAGATTCACCGTGTAACATATTGGCTACCATTACGATACTATAATACAATAAGAACTACATTTCAGATATAAATTAATTTGGCACGTCTGCTCGATATGGGCAGCTACTTAAAAGTAACTTCATAAATAGACTTCAATGGTGAAACAAAATAATTTCGTGGCGATCAACTACACCTCGTTGATTGGAGTAACTGTACAAGGAACAGGAAGAACTACGATGGTAATGACCCTGGGGCAGTTAGTGGACAGCTTTTAGTTATCTATCTTTTATTTTCGTTTGCTTAAGATGCCACTTACCAGTTTAAACTGGATTGTAAAGTAACGTTTCTGTATATTGTGTACATAGGAGTAGGTATGCAACTAGATAAATACGACATCAGGGGTGTACCGTTAAAAAACTGTAAATTACAAATAATACAATTGGATTAATATATGTAGTTACATAGTTAACTATAATTTATGTCTTTGAGCATTAAACAGGAGAGGTCTCAACTTAGCTCACTGTAGTACTTTTGTATCACTTCTGCATTTCCGGTACTCACAGTACAGTTGCTTCCGAACCTCTTCAAAACATTTTTTTCTTTTTGGGTATGCAGCTTTCTAAATTATGCGAATGTCGTCGATATTTCTGGCCATGCTGATATTGTGTTCCTTAAGACATAATATCCTTGACTCATGCATAATATCCTTCTTAGTTTCTGGCGCTGATTTCGCTTCATGTAACTATGCTAAAGAGACTAAGAATTGTAAAGGATTCAATAATTGATTAAAGATCCATAGAAAATTCACATAATATAGAACATATGTAGTTCCCCTCAGAGAGCATTATTGCGCCCAAGGCAACGGTATATTTAAAAAAAAACGTGGATATTCACTCGGAATATTGGTCACTTCGGCAGACCGTAAAATCATGCAGTGGGAAATTAAAAAAATTGCTTAGAAAAACATTTGGACGCGGTTTGGGAGAACTTGTATTGTGAGTAGGTACTTAAATTGCAGTAGCAATAAAAAAGCACCAAAGTTAGCTAATGTAAGACCTGGTCTAGTTAATTTCAAAAGCCAGGAATGATACCTAGTTATTTAACTAATACCCCCTATTTTTGCATTTGAAATTTCCATTTTTTATCTGTATCCTCGTATCCTTTATACTAAAAAGTAATAGTAATATGGTGTATGTATCCATTCGATAGTCAAAATGTCTAGAAATAAAGGTGCAATCGTCTATACAACATATTGTGCTAATGTAGTAAATATCTACCTGTTATTACAAATATTGATTTGTCAGCGTAAGCCAAAACACATGTGAACTACGAGAACATGACATCTCATGACACCTAAATAAGTACTATAGATAGTTGAAAGATTAATTCAGTTAGCTTCGGCTACCTAGTCGTGACAAAGATCTAACCTTCTAGCGCCTTGTTCCTGGCCAGCAGAGCCAACAGGACATCAGGTGGCGGCGGATCCAGCGCATGCATGGTTTCCAACACGTCCATCTGCCCTTCACGAGTCACGCACTCAACGTCACCGTATCTTTCCATGAATGCACTACGTCCTTAAACACTCACGACAAGGCATCCCGCTTCGGGAACTATGTTTTGGAATTTACTGGAATCTACTACCGGCGGGCGTCCCGACTCGCTCTGTAGCCCCACGTGGCTGTGCCGCCCACGCTCGCTTGGCGCCGACGCAGAGTACTCGTCACCGCCCTGCTACCTCCCATTGAGAAGTCATTTTTTACCCCCTGAATCTGATAAACCCCTAGGCTGGAGGGGTAGCGGGCAGCTCCCCCGCCCCGAACTAATTTGGCGGAGTCGTACGACACACCCCCGGTGCTTACATCCATCTACAATATTACTGCAGCACGTTATCCCGTTCGCGAGGGCGCTTGCTTCTACTCATCTGGCATCCTCTTGAAGAAAGAGAACTAGTATATGTATTATTATAGCGATCGTTATTGAATATTCTTAGGTTTACAATTGAATTAATTTTTTTTAATAAAATTCAATTATTATTAACAAAATTTATACAATAAGATGACAATTTTATTGCCATAGGTACTCGTCGTTTTTTCTCACGCGGGACTTTTGCTATGAAAAGGTTAAGTACCTACCTCTCGTATGTTGTGACATTAAATAAAATAATGCCAAGTTATGGCTTATTGTCAGTAAGCTGTCAGTTCATGAAAATAAATATTTGGTTTGTATTTTATACAGTGTATTTCTAGTGTTTGTTACAATGTTATAATATGACTGAAAATCAAACCAAAAGCGAAAACAGGACAGTGTGTCCTGATTTTCACCCGGACAATGTTTTTAAAAGATTTAATGTTATCGAAGTACCTACTTCTTTTGTGGAGCTATCAACGTGGATAGATTTGGATGTAGAAGTAGATCTCAATACGTCTGCATATATTAAAACAACCTATAATGGTTTACTGGTGGTAAGACATTATCTGTATAAGGTCATGCTTAGCAAATGTATGCATGAGGCAAATTAACCTAATTACATTTTTTAAATTTATTATTAAGATACAACTTTTGGAGTATTGACATTTGTAGATGTATACAAGCAATACAGGAATAAGCAAGATATTTTTACAAAACCCATTAACGCCGTTAACGGCGTCTTTCAAATCATTATCCTTTTGCCCATGACTAATAAAAGAAAAATACAGCTAACATTTATCTGACTGATATTTTTTGTGAAACAGGCCCGAGAGTAAAATCAATTATTTGCATTTACCACATAGTTACATTTGACCTGGGTGACCATTCCATTTTTTTTTTAATTTTTTCCTAGTATATTAATATAGAATAAAATACGCGTTATCCTAGAGTTGGCTCTCTAGGATATATAATATGTATGGCAAATCATTAAAAAAGCAATATTTTCTTTAGTTACCGCGATAGTTATTTATTAACATGAAGTAAAACAATGGAAGCGGATTATATTGCGTATAGTAATTAATTTGTTAGATTAGATCCCGACGTTTCGAACACTTTACAGGGTTCGTGTTCTTCGAACGACTGACAGCAGGGGAAATACGATACGATATGATTATCTATATATTCAAATATGACAACATGTACAAAACTACCCACATACAAAATATAGCAAACTACAGACCATACATTTTAAGGGTGGTTGTACAGTCGACAAAAGAGCGCCCTTTACAGGCCCCGCACACTAACAAGTTATCTCAGACGCACGACACACACTGCGAAGAAGTCCTGTGCTAGTGTGCGTGATAGTTCAAATTTAAGAGCTTGTATTTTCTACCTTATCATAATTATCATAAAATTTACTTTACAAAATAATACAGATTTTAGAAATATGTTCGCACTGTAAGACCATAATACATTGATTCAAGATTCAATTTCGCCTAAAGTCAAAAAAATATGTCGCCTTATTTTATAAAAGGTTATTGTCTAGTTTCACGTTAGTTACAACTTTGTGTCATTAGTATTAAGGTTCAAAGTTAATTATATTTAATATCGTAGGCTACCATTCAAATTCTTTGACGCCAATTACCTTTACTTGAATGAGGTGAATATTTTATTAATCTACCCGCAATATATACATATCGTTATAACAATATTGTGGGTAATGGGTATGGCATTAAATTTCATTTCATTGCTAACCGACCTTCGTTGCAAGCATTGTTCATTTTACTTTCTTGTTACCTATTGATTTTGATTGTTTTGTATTAACATGGAGAATACGCGTATTTCGGATTGAAGTGGGCCGAAATTATTATTATATATTATTATTCATAAACAGAACGTTTCGTTAAGTGAAATCGCACGAAGATGAATGATATCAGTAAGTAATACTCTTAGATAGCTACTTATTAAAAGAAACGCATGGTTTTTGTGTGAATAAGTAATTTCAATTAAAAATATAATGATTTACCTATTATTTATCTAGTACGAGTATATTGACACGTTTGACGTTCAGTTAATTACGAAACATGTTAATCTTATACTAAATTTACTTTGCAGAGACCAACAGTGCAACTATGGGCTGTGGGTTCGCCGGTTCGCTGAGACGGGAAATGTGAAATCAGAGCATTTCGGCCCGAATCCTGGAGCGTATACTGACGCGTCTATGCTTCATCAGGACGTTGTTGCGTCACATTCAAACGACCCGTTTCTCAGCACCCGTGTGACAGCAGCCAGGCATGATGTGATCTTGCAGACCGTGCGGAACCACTTAAGCGCGGCTGGATAAAGATGTCGAAGACCCGCGAAAAAAATTGCGCTGACAAGGGACCACATAGATAACAGACTGCGATTTGCAATGAAATATCTAGACTTTGATTGGTGTAATAACGTAGTGATATTTACCTACTGACGAAAAATCGTTTAAGTCGGATAAAGACGGCCGTAAAATTTTGTGGAGAAAAAAGGTGAGCGTTATTGTGAAAAAAACTTTTTACCGTGTACGGCTAGTGGTAGTTTGACTCTAGGGTATTGGGGCTGGATGTCATCGATGAGGCCCGGGGAGCTGGTGCAAGTTGGAAGTCGCAATAATAGTAAAATGTAACTTTATAAAATGCGACCCAGGTCGTGTTATGTTGTGACTAGTATCCAATTTGTTCAATTGATTACTTTATTTTTACTTTGATTTGTTAGATCAAGTGAACGTGGGCTAATTTTGTAACCGAAAATATAGATAGTTTGAATTTAAAAAAAAAATACAAAGATTGTCTTCATAACATTCAAAACAGTTGATTTCACTATAAAATATAAAACTGGTGACATAGCTAATGCATGTTTGTTATTTACATAACGTTCGTATGATTCACAATAAAATTGAAATAATCTAGCACTGCCTTATTATATTATCTCGCCGGATTACACGATCAGAAAATATAAATATTAAAACAATTTATTGAATTAGTCAACCTTTGAATTTTTAATAGGTTTTTACTTACATTTTTTTACTTAACAGATATTTAAAATGCCTAATCATTCTACCATAATATTTTGCCTATCATACAGGCAAATATAGGTATATAAAATTGAACATCGTAAATCTAGATCTAATTAATGTTTTTGATTTATATTATGTGATGTGTATCTGTATCTTTTTTTCAATAGTATAATTTTAGTTTCATGACGCATTGGTGTTGTGCTGTAATGTCATGCCACTTTTGTTTTAATAAATAAATAAAACATTATTATTATGTAAAATTGTATGAGAAAAAAGATTTTGATATGTTTGAAACGTTCCTGACATAACTTAAATCATTTGATAGTCAACTAGTTAATGGGCAATCCAATGTGTTTAATGATGTTATTGCTGATGAAGTTAGTTACTAACTAACTGACAAAGCATGCTTATTCATTTGACCATTATAAGCTCAAAAATATATATTTTTAAAATTTTTATTTTATTTATTACTTTCCTACTTTTTCTATCATTTGCTGAGAGACGAATGTCGAACATCTCATATCCGGTAATTTCTCTTGGTGGCAAAGTTTTAATGTTTATTTTACTAAATATGCAATTACAGCATTTTAAAATATTAAAAGCTGTAATTTTATTGCTCTAGAATATGTTACGATTAGAAATTTACATATAAATACCAGTTTATGTAATTCTTTTTTTATAGGCTGTAGGTAGATAGATAATAAAAACATGTAACTTATTTATGTGATGGGAATTAAGTATTTTATAATTAAGGCATTCTAATTAATGTTTCATACATGTGTATCAGTTTTTGTTTTAATTACCGAGTAAACAATGTTTCAATTACCTTGCAGGTAACATATAAGCAAATGAATATAATGCTACTAATAATGTGTGAGAGTTTTAAATGTTAGCATTAATTTATAAACTATATGGAAACGGATTATATCGCGTATATTTATTAATTATTCATTACATCATGACGTTTCAAACACTTTACAAGGTTGATCTACAGATGACTGATGCGATAAAATCCTTTTCCATTGTTTTATTTCATGTATTTTTTCTTGCCAATGCTTGGCAAATATATAGGTGTGTGCTGATGTTGTAGATGATCAACATCACATTTTACAGTAGGTATACTATAGGAGCGATTGCAAATACAATTTTTAAAACAACAATTTAGGTATAGAAAAATGTTGCTCGATATAATTGTTATTTTGTTATATTATAATATTTCAAAGTATAATACCTAATAAACAATTTGCTAAATCAATTCGTGTTTTTATTCTGTAGATTTAATTTAAAAAAAACTATGCCAAACGTCCCCAGAATTGAACTAATACATAACATCCTCATAATATCCTGATATTAACCCCTCGCAGACTATCTAAATTAATTGATGAACCTTGATAATTAAAATAAAAAGCTCAATGATGAAACAGGCCTACGAGGCATTAACAAGACCAACATATTTCTTGTGTATTATTACACACGTGCGGCTTATAACAAAAAAAAATATTCTAAGTAGGTATACTTGTCCTACAGTTCCTTATTTAACTTGGGTGTAAATATAAAACAATATTATTATTATTAGTTGTAGTTTATAAAAAAAATCTAAAGTAAGTATCCTGCAAGTAATTTTTTTAAATACGATAAACTTCACCGTAGAAGGCGTCTTTTCTGCAAATGTGGAAAGTATATTTATGTGTATATCATTAAAAAAAATAGTAGGTAACAATCACATCTTAGGATAGAACTATTGAAATATTGGGGAAGCATTGTAGGTATGCCCAGTAAAGTGCCTCGTCTACAAAGACGTCGAGTTGGTAAGTATGCCTAACATCATCTTTTGATAACATTGAAGTTGCTTGTCTGAACACGTTAACATGCTACTTACTTATACGTTAAACCTATCATAATTATCAAAATCTACGCCGTAAAGTGTAATCCATATTTAAACCATGAGCAGCATACAAATCATGCAATTCTACTAATATTCGAAACATGAACAATCTACCCGCTTCCAGCTGTTTAAGAAACGGGTTTTTTGTTTCTTATTAGTCAAATGATTCTACCGACTTGTTATAGTTGTTATTATTCAATTTCTAAAAACATGACAAAAATAATCAAGTGTGCCATAACGTCTAGCATCGGATTTGAACCCAGATCATTGGGTTAACAGCCAGCGTTAGACCAACCGCGCCATCGCAGCGTCTATTTAACGGGCAAAAATTGTGAACTCATCCCTCGCGTAGCTAGACTACTTAGTTTGAAATTATAGATAACACACACATACGCGGCAGCATGAGCGTTCGTTGCATGCGAGTTTCTATGTGTGTATCGCGCATCCGTGGTAAGATGCTTGCACTTGTGAGCTGTAAAGGAGACTTTTTTGTCGACTGTACATACCAAATTAGCTAATTAAGTTAGTTATTAATTAAAAATATTTTTATAATAGAGACAAACAAACAAATAATCTACGCTGGATCTATTAGGCTTTTTATGAATATGCGTGGTATGCAATCCACCTGGTGGATAGAGGTAGTGGATACTACTAAATAGAGGGAAATACACAATGCCAATTGGATATACAGTGTGTTACCATGACCCAGGCTTTTACAAAAATGGGTAATAATACGCATTACTGACAATCGTTTTCGAGTATTAAGAGTTGACAAATATTTAAATTAACTGAACAATTATTTTAATTTCGTTCGAACGATCAATGTAACGCGTGTACTGCTTAGTTGTCAAACGTTGCGAGTGGCTGCGATCTGTCATTGTCAAGTGCCAATTAACGATTTATTTTGAAGTACATTGCTTCTCAATTAACTTTTCTTAGAAAGTTAATTACTTTTAAAATTAGGATTTTTAAAAAAATAATGCACATGGTTTGGCTAAGAATCTGCATCTCAATCCTCGGTTCAAATAAAAGCCTGCATCATGTTAACACACTGTATAATGAACAAAATCTCTTTCAGTCCAAGCTCTGTTTTGCCTGTCCTTGATTATGCTGATGTTCTGATCAAATTTTGCAGGCTGCGAAGTAATTGGTTTCCGATTTTGATTTTTATCCTTAGTTACGTTTATTTTGCAGAAATTTGAAGATGCACGTGAGTTGTCTGCATCACATAGAGCCTACAAAATAGAACAAATTAGTGACACCATCATTAAACTAACGTTTAACCCTAGTAACGAATGCATTAACAAATCAAAACACAGTAAACAAAGAAATAGATTCGTGTTTGATCTCCGCTTGATTCGGATAGACGGTACTCGGTGCTGTAATAACGAATTTCACTCTGAAATTGGTCGCTACTATATTTGCGGGCATTATGAATATTGTAATATAACCCACTTTCCAAATAAACCCGATTTTGGTGACGTGCTCATGAATACCACAGTGACAAGGCATGTATATATTAAAAATAGCTCAAACATGATAGCTGCAAAATTTTATTTCGTAAAGGCTCCAGGTTTTGTAGCAACTCCGAATATGTTTACGATAGCTCCAAGCACTTGTAAACGAATAACAATTTCTATTAAGCCCATCTGCTTCCGATCTAAACACAGTTTTACTTTCAAGATAAAAAACCCAAGCGATGAGTTCATTGATGAAACTTCAATAGAAGAAAATTGTTTGACATATATTCTCAGTGTACAGCTGAATGTGGTACCTCTTAAGAAACAAAGGATTATAGTTGTGGAATCATTACATAAAATAAACGAACCTGATACAAAGTACACTTACTTGGGCGAAGAATTAGAAAGACGTTTTAAACAAAAATCGAAAGCTACAGAGTTTCTACAGTTATGCAAGTTGTCGAAAAGGATAGTTCCCCCAAAAGAAAAGTTTTGTACGGGCACTGTTAGGTGTTATTCTGAAGAATCGATAAAAATAAAACTACCAAGATACAGCAAATATAATATTTGTAAAAGACCACCCAAACATGTAAACACATATGACGTTTTCAATATTTTTGTCTTGCCGTTTTCAATCAATTTTGGAAAAGTTGGCCTAGATACATTTGGCGAGCACAATATAACCATTAAAAATAATACTAATTACAATATAACTATTATGTTATGTAATGATGATTACGTCCTTTACACAGAAGATAAAATTCGAGATTTAAAACTGAAACTCGTGCCATTTTCAGAAACAAGTGTACAGGTCTATCGACATGGTTTGGAAGAAGGATCGTTTCAAGGAACATTTGAATACACAATAGATAATAAATATTACCGCAAACATCCATACAAACTTCAAGTGGGAACTCCAACAGTATTAGTACATGAAAAGATCCTGAAGTTTGGCATGGTGACTAATGAAAGTTTTATCGTCTCTGTACCACTTAAAATAACCAATAAATTTAATGTTCCCGTAAGCATTCATTGGGAAGGTATTAGTTCTGATACTCCTTTTGAAATAATTCCCATTAAAAGTAATATCCCAAGCCGCACATCTAAGATAACTGATGTTATATATGCTTGCAAACTTACAAAATCTAAAGTACACGAAGTAGAGCTTATCTCAAATGATGATATGGTTATTCCAGTTGAATTAAGTGTGATGACAAGAAAACTTTCCATCAAGTTTTTGCAACCTGCTGTCCAGTTTAAAGATATTGCTTTAAATTTAGAAACAGTCGAAAGAGTGAAACTCGAAAATTCTTCTAGAGAATTAGCAGTTTTTTATGTAATTGAGCCTTTGATTCCTGGACTAAAGATAGAACCAATGTGTGGAACAATACGTCCTAAAACTATAATCACTTTTGAAATTATCGTTCAAATTGCCTGCGTTTTGGAATTCGCATTTGATATTTATATCAAAATTAACAATAAAGAAAACGTGGTTTTGCCTGTAAGTGGGAATGTCTTAGAGCCAAAAATTGTAATTTCTCCTAAGAATATTTACATGGCTCGAGTACCATGTGATATGGTAACATATGTACCGATTACTTTTCAAAATCTCAGTACGTTACGAAGTGTAATAGAACTTTTAGACACAGGTGATGACAATATTTTCAATGTATATGTAGCCGTAGGGTATGAAAAACAAAGAATTTATAAATTTTGCGTTGAAGCTGGTCAATCTAAAACTGTATATATAAAAGTTTATGATGTATTTCGTCGAGAATATGAGATGTATATACCCATTAAGATAAATGGATTGTTGGGCCCACCGGATCACAGATCTTCGAGCACAGAACTTCGACATTACATAGGGGAGATTGAAGAGTTAGTATGTTGTACTTAAATAGTTTATATGCAGTACTTATGTATTTAACGTATAAGTATCTGCAATATTTATATTTTAACAATTGTATTCGAGAAAATATAACAGTAAATATAAGTAATATGAAATATATGTTATAGGGTTTTTATATAATAATTTTGTTTATGTTTTTCTTATCAATAAATATTTTCTGAATATATATAATATTAATATATTTTCTTAAATTTCAGACAGTATAAAAATAACCTTAAGGTGAAACTGAAGAGTTTGAGTAAAGACATAGGCTTTTGTCGAATAGTTGGGGTAATAACTGTACCCTGGATAAAAATATCCGTTGATGATTTTGAAATGGATTTTGAAGGAAACGGAAATAATATGATAGAGTTCACTATTACCAACATATCAAAATATTATTTGTACGTGGCTATCTATACGGCTAAACTAGCGCCTACCTTTAGTTTGAGTCTTGAAAAAGCAGATATTTTTGAGATAACAGAAACTCACATAAAATTTGAATTGGACAGGGGAAGTCAAGCAGCATTGACTGTAAAATTTCATCCGAAGACACGTGGAAAATATGTGACAACCGCATTACTGTATTTAGATAAACAAATGACGCTACCTTACTATAATCTTACGTTCACAGGAAGAAAGCAAACACCGGCCATGACGCCAAGCACTTATAGAATAATATTTCCACCTTGCCAAGTGGAAACTACTAATCGACGAACACTCACTGTCACATTAGAGGAAGAATCACAATTAGATGACTTTATTTGTGTTTCAAAAGCAGAGAGCATCGTAACAACAAATTTCATTGATTGCGAATTCATTAAAATTCACAATAAAACGCACACAGTAGCCACAGTGGAAGTTATTATTTTTTGTGAACGGGAATTATCCAGGAATTACATATTGAATTTTCATAATCAATGCGGTTCAGATTGCTATATTGAACTAAGTTTTTGCTTCACGTATTGTCCGTTAACATTACATTCTAACTTTTTGGTGTCACCAGAAGATCATCCATATCCATATTTTCCTTTAGATACACAAAAAGAGCTTTTTGAATACATGAACACCTGCTTAGATTTTCTTGAGAAGTGGATGTTTCAACAAGGATTTCGTAGAGACCTGTATCCTGTAATACCTGATACATTCCATGCTATATCATCATCACTTACTGGCGCTGGTACAAAGACAAAGGGAATTAATGTTTCATTCCTAAATTTTGTCCGAAGAGCTGCTGGCCCTTTAATGAAACATATACACAAAGTGTCGTATGTATCTCTTGCTTATATCATCAATTCGCTAAATTAAGAGTTACTTCATTTCATTTTCCTTTATATTTCAACTTATATTTCAGAGCATCTGCTGTTGATGAAGCTTACAGAAATAGTAAAGAGATACATGACACATACAAAGAAGTAATTAATTTGATAAAATCACGGGGTGTTGAATTATGGGGATTACAGGCTAGATTTTTATTAAGCTACGAGCAATTCATTGAATATAATGAATATGTTACTCCTACGTGCAACGCCGACATATTATTGACACAAGAACTTTTGGCTGACATTAGTCTTTTCAATAGATTAAATAAACAAAGTTGGGTCGACTTTATTTTGCAGAGTTACAAAGTGTTTATTATGGACAGTTGTTTTTTTGAATGTGTATGCGTAAGTTTCCAACCTCGAAATATAGTTGACATTATGGTGGGTTGGTACAACGAGCAAATCCTGAATCAACATACATATTTGCGTGGTGAAGATAAACCGATTAAAGTAATTACTAATTTAACCTCTGATCTATCAGATGGCATTGCTATTATTTCGGCAATCACAAATTATTGTCCTTTTATGAAGCATTATTTTGCCATATTCTGTGAAATTAACGAAGAAGAACGAGAAAGTGACATCATAAATAACGCCTGCTTGATAATCGAGACACTTAATCAACTCAAATTAAATTTTCCAATTACAAGTAAAGACTTCTTAAATCCAAATTTTATACAAATGCTCTTTTTTTCTATTCATTTATTCGTTGCATTGCCTATGTTTAAACCAAAAGGTTACATTCAATTCAATCCACCGCTATTGAAGACTTCAACTAGACTGGTGGCAATAAGTCCGACCACTCAAGAAACTCTGATTTTTAATTATAGTATATTAAACAATATCAAAAATAATTTTTCTGTTGATAAATCGCCTGTTGGAGATAATAATTACAAGAAACTCTATGTGTCAATAAAATACTTTGCAAATGTTGTCGGAGAAGGTAATGCTATCCTTCTTGTTCATGGTTATAACAAGACAAGAATATTCGATACCTACATTACATTTAAACTCAATGGAGTAGTAGGTGGATTAAGCCCTTTTCGAAAATGTAAAGTTACAGGGCCACTGTACAGACCTAACAAAGTGGACGTTCTAGTTACCGCGCCATTTCAATCTGCTGGCACATATAAATTATATATCACTGATACAGAACCTACAGTTCCGGTCAAGTTCGAAGATAATAAACTGCCAAGATTTTATGTGCAAAGACTGTATCTTATTGAAAAAGAAATATATTTGCATGGGCTGCCAAAAGAAAGTATCCAAGATATTCCTGAACATAAATTGTACTTGCAAATAATTTGTTTGAGCACTCAAATTGGTAATAGTTGGATCTGGTTTAGAGGTGAACCTGGTGATTTCTTTATAAAAGTGACTTCGCAACCACGCTGGGACTCTCCACTAGATACAATACAATCCATTTATTCCTGGCCCGTGGACTGCGGCTCTAGTCGCTGTGGTGAATCGTGCGAATGTTTCAGAATCGCCACTCTCATGATTCCTCATCGTAATGAGCTAATGATCAAAGCTTTACGATATGCTTTAGTAGAACATGCGTCGACTATAATGATAGACATATTCGATAGTCTAATTGGTACGTAACTTAAATCACTTTATGTATATTATTAAATCATGATCTCTGGACAATAGTACATTGTGCATCAAGGGAGGTAAGTACGGAATTACTAACGAGAGTGTTAGAAGCCCGACGCCGTCAGGCGGAGGGCTTTTATGACTCGAGTTAGTATTCCGCTTACCGACCGTGATGCATACAATGTTTTTCATCGCACTTGCCAACCAAGAAATAAGTTTTAAGACATAATATTATTAAATGACGTACTGACATTTCTATTACTCCCTAGGGAATTTCACTTTTCTATTACTCCCGCTACGCGCGCAAGCAATGGCGCGCTTAGCCAGCAAGTGTGATGAAAAGTTAGTTTATCATGATGTTTCTCTTTTCAGAAACTTCAACAGGGAAAATGATTTTGGAAATGTTATTAGCCGATGATGGAACCAACATGTCGGATGTACGTCATATTCTTCAGATCGAGGTTGATTATAACATATCGTCACGCACACTGAATCCACGGAAAGGCCGCGTTACTTTGGATCAACATACATCAGCGATGTTTGCATTGCCAGTCGCCGTACCAGAGGATTCTGAAAAGACTGAAAGGTATAACATTACCCTAACATCCGATTGTGGAATGGATATACGTACTTACAGGGTAATTTTTATTAACAGTCACAGTGTTGACGAGATGTAAGATATGTTTAATTTGATGCATGTTAACTTGTTTGTTGTACTTACATGATGTAACCAATTTTCGATAATGTATTTATTATATAATTTGCTTAAATAAATTGTTTTATTTCTGAAAAGCAGGCAATCGTTTTTACCTTAATACTTCTAAAATGTCCTAACCAACATGCATAAAAGACGGGTTTACAGAGTGGAACATGAGATTTTATGAGGAAATGTTGTTTTCCCATTTCAATTGTGTAGGTACGTTGTCGTCACACGTACTCGTACATATTTAAAATAAAAATTAAACATGTTTTTTTGTTATCAGAGGGCTTGTGATGGTTCGTCGTTTATCGTGATATATATACTGTCACTTTGAAGTTACTAGTTAGAACATGACAAGAACGATGACGAACGATATAAATGTATGTAACCATCACAAGCCTACTGTAGCCGTACTTTGCAAGTATCGGTAATACTAATGTTTAATCGGTAAGGATTTACCTACTCGATCTCGATATTTATCGACCAAGATTCGGCGGCGTTATTAACGCGCGTTTACTTTCTATCGATCCCGTTCGTAGGTACTTGCGAATTGACGCGAGCGAGCAGGTGGCTTATGATGGTCCCGTTTTGTCTATTTATCGTGCTACGCGTCACTATCGCACTTGCATACTTGTTAGAACGTGACGGCAACGCCGACAAACGACGCGGTACCATCATAAGCCTACTGGATAGAAAGTAAAGTAGCGGCATCTCATGGTAGTGCTACAGGCCATCGCGCTCGCTCCAATTGTATCGAGTAAAACCTAACTCATCCTTTACTTTCCAACTCATGGTACGGCTACTGGTTCGAAACTGCCGGTCATTTTAAGTTGGAAGAAGGTAGTCAAGATCTGCGTGAATTTAGTTATTAAGATTATTTGTAAAGGCCTATACGAAAATGTTTATATATATCGTCAGTTGTAATATGAATTAATGTAACCACCAAATGACGACTTTTCAGGAGGGCCCAAAAACGATTTTGACATTTATAAAGTATGTTGTATGTATCTTTTTAGTTAATTATCCTATTGAAATGGTGTTTATCTTGTTTGTTTTATTTTTGAGAGGTTTATTTTACTAACTGCGGCCACAGTTATAGTTCAGAAAATGGCTGGTGCTTACGTTAAATATTTTTGAAAAAAATTGGAGATACGTTAATAATTTAATGAAAATCATCAAAAGTGGATTTCGTAATTTAGTGTAACTCACAAATTGAAACCGAATTGCTTATGAGCCATACATTACAGATGGCGCTTACAGCATTGAAATTTATAAAAATATGGTGAGTACATTAGGAAAGACATATTTTGTACTTACAAATCCGTACTTACGTTAAAATATTGTCTATGATTTTTTGAAACCTTCACATACGTTAATAAAAAACATAGAAACCTAATAAAATGGCAAAATTTTTGTTAACGTATTCGACATTTTTTTCTGGATATCAATATTTTATATACACCGTTCGATAGAGCAGAAAAGGCCGTAGCAGGATAAGCTAAGTACAAATGCCCTTTCATGATAATAGGCTGTTTTTTTTTCTTGTGGTTGCATACGTCTAGTAGTGTAACTGTGCTAATAAATTTTAAATATATCATTATTATTTAATATTGTTAAGCTTTATCAAATATATTTTATCATAGAAAATTGGCTCATTATCTCTAACACTTGTGTAAAAAACATGTAAGTCAAATTTTAATTTTTTTTATTTTATTACTTTTAAAGGTGCTACCACTCTAATTGTCATTTCTAAAAAAGCATTACTTAAAGATTTGTCACACACATTAATTTGATGGGAAACATCGGAAAGGAAATGTGTCAAAATTAAATAAATAACCGAGCTTGATTTTAGTACATTTAATTAGTAAGTAATTTTGACATCGCCAAAGAACCAAAGCAAGTTATCCTCTTTACAAATAAATAATATTTAAACAAGGTTCAACAGATGCATTGACATTTGCCTTTTATTATTACTTAAAATGTCACCGTTTTGGATAATACGATAAAAACTATGCCATTTTTAATCATTGTTGTATCTATTTGTAGACAATATAAACTAAACTTATTTTACCACGCATAAATCCTCTTTTCACCGAAATGAAAAAAAAACATGACATGATAGTAATCGGATATGAAAATATTTTTCACTGGTAATAATATACTTTTTTTACTTTTTAAAATATTTGTGTTCATAATATTGGTTGAACTTATTGGTTTTGTTCAATTGCAGGCACTTATCAATATTTTCAAGCGGTTTCGTACCTAGCAGAAATACTTAATGAAGACGGTTCATTGAATTTGGAATATGTGAAAGAAAATTCTAATTATACTAAAAAAAAAAAAAAAAAAAAAAAAAAAAAAAAAAAAAAAAAAAAAAAAAAAAAAAATACTAAACTGAAAGTCCAATCCCGCCATATTTCAAGAAAGATATATAGATGCTTCATAGAATATGTCCCAAACAGCATTGGAGTTGGGTCCATAAGGAGGCATTTTTGTGAATGTGCCAATGGAATGAGAACATTAGGGTGTTGTTCACACATTGCTGCGATTGTTTATATTTATCGTACGCTAGATATTTAAGTAAAATCGTTCGACATGCTGAAACTTTAAGCGTACTTTTTTTTAATCATGGAATCCACGTTACTGTCAACGAAGATAGCGATGAGGATTAGAATAAGCGTATTTTGTTTTCAAAATTACTTACTAATTAAATGTACTAAAATCAAGCTCGGTTATTTATTTAATTTTGACACATTTCCTTTCCGATGTTTCCCATCAAATTAATGTGTGTGACAAATCTTTAAGTAATGCTTTTTTAGAAATGAGAATTAGAGTGGTAGGTCCTTTAAAAGTAATAAAATAAAAAAAAAACAAAATTTTGACTTACATGTTTTTTACACAAGTGTTAGAGATAATGAGCCAATTTTCTATGATAAAATATATTTAATAAAGCTTAACAAAATTAAATAATAATGATATATTTAAAATAAATATTTTCCGAGAAAAGTCATATTTAAAAATTTTGGTTTTTATTTTTTTTCTACGGAACCACTTAGATTTTTTTAATAAAACTTGGCACAGTTACACTACTAGACGTATGCAACCACAAGAAAAAAAAATAGCCTATTATCATGAAAGGGCATTTGTACTTAGCTTATCCTGCTACGGCCTTTGCAGTCGAACGGTATATTTAACTCAATTTCGTCATTTTGGTGGTTACATTAATTCATATTACAATCGACGATATACCATTCGACAATAGAATACAAAAAAAAAACAAATATGGCTGACTTTCACATAGGTATCAATAATTTTACACGTTATTGAAACACGTTGGCAGATATATGTTTACGTTAATACTAACTAATAAATAAATATGTATCAATAATTTTAACCAACAATTTATTTGAACTCAAGAATCTCAAGACTGTGTTCTGCGTGATTATGGAATAATGCAAGTTTTTAGGATTGTTTGAATTTTTTTGTTTTCTCTTGACGAATGATATAGGTAATTAATTATACATAGGTATTAATATCTCGCCTTCAGGCATAAGCTATTTGAAACAGTTACGAAGTTACGAACGTGTATTTTAATGTAAAAATAGCATGTCATGAATATATCGTTATAAACTTATGATGCTTATTACAAATACAACTACAAATTTGTAAAATGGTCGAATGGTCAGTTGACTGTTTTAGCGAAGGGGATGTTACTTGAGGAAGGAGGGAGGATTGTAAAATTTAGTAATCGCATTTAAATCATTAATCATTAACTACCAACTATCATTCAAAAGACTATTTTTCACAATTTTATTTATATGTAGGTATAACCTCACTTGCACAATGTCCGTGAGATTGTATTGCAATAAATAAAGAGGGTCGCGTTTTATAAAGTTACAATTTACAATTTAGCTGTTTGCCTCTCTTTTTTAGCCAATAAGTGCGTGCGTTAGAGAAGCAAACAGCGAAATTGTAAAATGTAACTTTATAAAACGCGACCCAGAAATCGTAAAGCATCTTTTTGACATCCCGTGTTTGGTACAATAACGTTTTTATGAATGTAATGTGACGTCATATCATAAAAAAGGAAATTTTCCAAAAAAACATTCACTATTATATTTCTGTATTAAAAATATTCGCTTATTGTGTAAGCACCTACCCTCGCTAGAATTCTATAGGTATATTTTATGTTTTGGTATCTATATCGATAGCCATGCATGGCGTGAAGAACCTGATAACTCGAGATATTTTGGTAAAGGAAAAATAACTTGATTTATTGCAAATTCAAGTTCAAATTTCTTCTACCTTTCATCTCGAGTTATCAAGTTCTTCACGCCATGCACCTAATCTTCCGTTTCCGTGAAGCGACAAGGAGTTGTCCGTTTTAAAACATTGTAGTTACGTTGACTCCTAAACTACGGCCAGTTTATTGACCATAAACTTGACACAGGAAGGAAGCAACAGTTTTCCATGAAGAGCTGCCGCAGAGCGCGTCGGAAGGCGCGACGCCGGTGCCGGCACCGAGGCGCCCTTGACCGCTGGCGGTGACACGCTTCGACAGTCGTAAGACACCGGCGCATACGGCGATTTTTTCACAAATGTATTTTAACTGCATTGCCTTTTGTCACTAGGTCAACGAACTTGCCTTAATGCAACTGCGTTTTGGATCACGTCTTCGATATCGATAAAAATTGATAGGCTAGTAGAGTCAATGATGCTGATGCTGAAATTTCCCGCTATGTCCCAAAATGTTTGTTCGTAACGTTCGTTTTTTGTACCCAAAATTGTATAAGAATCTGGTAGCAAAAAAGGAAAAGTCCATACAAACTTCCTGGGACATTTAGGGAACTGGGGTGGATCTTGCTCAGCATCATTGACTCTACCAGCCTAACCAATTTAGGTATATCGATATCGAAGACGTGATCCAAATGTGCAAACTTTTTGAGAATTGCACAATTATGCTTATTGATAAATTGATTGAAGTGTCACTGACCATTATTTGATAAAAGATTGATGATGAGCAGCAGCGTCATCATAGTGGACACACTACTGCGATCGCTAATCCGCTTGCCCAGCGTGGCGATTATTGGCATTTACCTCCTAATGCGTCTATACGCATAGTTAATAGGAGAGGCCTACGTCCAGCAGTGGACTATCATAGGCTTATGATGATGATGAGAATTATGCTTCATCGATACCTACTTATGGTATTAGTTACTTATAGTATGCTATATACCTATGGTATTGACTGAAACATAAACTTAATAAAACAAATGGAAGATTGAGACTTAAGTACACTCAAAGTGCTACATTTACGGTACCTTCACCCAACCCTGCCTATTTTGTGATGGCAGGCATTTAGTAGCAAGCAGTGCAAGACATCGAATGGTTAAGTCGCGCGCACCTGTTAACTCGCGAATCTCATTGTAGAAAGCTTACTGCGCTGCGCGTGCGCGTATAAATCCAGCTCCCAAGCCATCGAGACACCATTGTCATGCAGATCGCCAACTTGGCAAGTCTTAATTAACCTGGTTGATTAAATCTTGCTCTTTCGATTGGCATTAAGGACTTATCCGTATTAGGCTTTTAAATAAGTCTTGAAACTATATGTTTAATAATTAATGGTTGAATTATAGATCTTCATAATTTATAATTTAATTTTCTGTGGCGATAGTGCTTGTGATATAAAATGAATTCCACGGAGTTTCGGGAGTTCGGTAAAGCGGCGATCGATCTTATGGCGGATTACTATGACTCCATCCGAACAAGGTAACAATGAAATGTTCTATTTTATTTAATATACATTTATGTAGATATAATGTATATCCTGCCTAAGTACAGTCACCGGCAATAGCGGTATGAAGGCCGCAAAACTATGTGATAGATATCGTTGCTTATCATGAACAACGCTGTAATCCAAAATAATGTGTGCGTGTGGACTGAGGGACCACTTATATTTTATTGGTGATTGGTATGATGGTGTTTGGTGAAAATTTAGTAGTAGTAGAGAATTATTTTGTAGAAAAATCCTGGAATTTGTAAAGAATTCATTAAAAAGTTATACAGCCAAACGTGTGGTCCCTCAGTTCACACACTGAACCTTACACTTCTGGGCAAGTGTTTAATATGCTGGCTTATTTTAATGTTACACATTTAGTAAAAACATATTTAAACGCATTCGTAATGACCGAAACGTAATTTGGCAATGATTATACACTATAAGGTCTTCATTTTTTGGTCCCTGAGGGACCACATATAATAACTAATAATTCGGTACATTCGTACAAAAATAAATGCATTTTCTTTGCAAACATTAGTAAAAAACGCAAGGAAGATTGTAAAAGTTAAAGGAAAGCACAACTATTAATCAATTTCGCAAAATTTATATTTGTTTGTGGTCCCTCAGTTCACACACTATGAGTTAATAAAATAATCAAAATCTCCTAAAATATAAACATTATTAAAAGGTTTGTCGTACTGAGGTTTAGTTAAAAAGCTTGACTACATAAATATATATTTTAACGTGGATTGATGGCGTACAATATAAAATAAATTGCTTTTTTAACATTTCCTTAGCAAAGCGTTAATTAGGGTGACCACACAATGAAAAGCGTTTACTAACGTGACGTGCCTCATTTTTAAATTTGCTTACTAATATCAAATAGACCAAGGAAAAACTGCATACAGCCAACTACATTTTAGATTCTGTAAGCAAAATTACAAAATTAAAAACAAACTAAGTTTATGGTGTCAGGTTTGGTGCGGTAAAACATGTAGCTCGAATATACTTGTCCTGCGTATTATGTTTAAAAAATAAAAAGGCGGCAAATTAACTTGAATTGATGTGTTTGGTTTGTTATTGCTGTATTTGCAAATTAGCATTGTGTTGCAATGGATGTGTTATTTATACTCCTATTTTCCGGGTTGTTGATCTGGTAAGTACCTCCATTAAGCAGCATTATATTCTAATAGTATGGTTTTTCAGGTTTCCCATCATTTGCTAAACAACTTTTCTGAAATAACTAGAGCGATTTTATTACAATTGAAAAGTATTGCTTACACATTACGGGTTGTAGGTAGCAAGGAGCGAAAGGCACCTTTTCATTTCGAATAAATATGTACATAAAAATAGGCGGGAGTAATACAGTACGTATTTTCATTACTCCCTAGAAGGCATTAATCCCGTCGAATCCGCGATTTAAGGAAAATTAACCCACTTGCGCACCCGAACTTGAAATATTAGTCAGCGATCCCTGTGTTACCTCTTCACGCTTAAACCGCTAAACGAATTTAGATGAAATTTAATAAGGTCATAGGCTTATAAATATTGTTTCTAAAGATTTAACGCAGAGGAAGTCGCGGGTAAAAGCTAGTAATATATGTAGGACAATTTGTCATGTAGGAAGTTATTTATAAAATTAGCATTTTAGGAAATTGCAGGTTTGTGAATCGTTGTTTGTTAAATACTTATTTCAGAAAAGTTGTTTAGCAAATGATGGTAAACCTGACAAACCATACATCATCATCAGCCTATGATAGTCCACTGCTGGACGTACACCGTAGGCCTCTCCTATTAACTTTGCGTATAGACGCATTAGGAGATAAGTGCCCATAATCGCCACGCTGGGCAAGCGGATTGACGATCGCAGTAATGTGTCCACTATGATGACGCCGCTGCCCATCATCATTCTTTTATCAAATACCTAATGATCAGTGACACTTTTACGACACCCGCAGGAGGAGTTGAGGTGGTGATAAATGTATTCTTACTGCCGTCACCACACGGCCATACTATTAAAATAGAATGCTGCTTAATGGAGGTACTTACCAGATCAACAATCCGGAAAATAGGAGTATAAATAACAAACCAAACACATCAATTCAAGTTAATTTGCCGCCTTTTTATTTTTTAAACATAATACGCAGGACAAGTATATTCGAGCTACATGTTTTACCGCACCAAACCTGATACCATAAACCTAGTTTGTTTTTAATTTCATAATTTTGCTTACAGAATCTAAAATGTAGTTGGCTGTATGCAGTTTTTCCTTGGTCCATTTGATATTAGTAAGCAAATTTAAAAAATTGAATTTATAAACGAGGCAAGTCACGTTAGTAAACGCTTCATTGTGTGGTCACCCTAATTAACGCTTTGCTAAGGAAATGTTAAAAGCAATTTATTTTATATTGTACGCCATCAATCCACGTAAAAATATATATTTATGTAGTCAAGCTTTTTAACTAAACCTCAGTACGACAAACCTTTTAATAATGTTTATATTTTAGGAGATTTTGATTATTTAATTAACTCATAGTGTGTGACCTGAGGGACCACAAACAAATATAAATTTTGCGAAATTGATTAATATTTGTGCTTTCCTTTAACTTTTACAATCTTCCTTGCGTTTTTTACTAATGTTTGCAAAGTAGAATGCATTTATTTTTTGTACGAATGTACCGATTTATTAGTTATTATATGTGGTCCCTCAGGGACCAAAAAAGGAAGACTTTTTAGTGTATAATCATTGCCAAATTACGTTTCGGTCATTACGAATGCGTTTAAATATGTTTTTACTAAATGTGTAACATTAAAATAAGCCAGCATATTAAACACTTGCCCAGAAGTGTAAGGTTCAGTGCGTGAACTGAGGGACCACACGTTTGGCTGTATAACTTTTTAGTGAATTCTTTACAAATTCCAGGATTTTTCTACAAAATAATTCTCTACTACTACTAAATTTTCACCAAACACCATCATACCAAACACCATAAAATATAAGTGGTCCCTCAGTCCACACGCACACAAAATAATACACGCCTGCAATTGGAATTCTAGTGCTTCATTGTTAGAATTCCAATTACGACAAGGGGCCTATTTCTCGAAAGCTTGTAACTTGTAATACAAGCGGACGGAAGCGGAAATTAATAATGTTAAAAAGAGACTTCCACTTGTATTATAAGTTACAAGCGTTCGAGAAACGGGCCCAAGGTGCCTTCAGATGCAACGTTGTTCATGATAAGCGTCGATATATATTTTTACTGGCATAAGAGCGTGTCACATATTTTCACGACATTCATAGGATTCATAGCGCAATGATAGGTTAGGTACCATTGCCGGTGACTGTACAGTCGGGGAAAATGAATGTTTAGCAGGTTGCCATAATTCTGAAATTAGTCGTGCTACATTTTCCGACTGCAAGCGATTAATAACGAACCAAGATATGTCTATAATCGTCAAATAGAAGAAAACAGCATATTTCTATCTTTGTGTCTTTGGCATTAACGTCAGTGACAAGTATTGAAGTTGACAGGAATAGGATACTTAATTCTGTGTATGTTGTTTTTTGACATTTGTTACTCGAACGCACTAACACGACTAAGGACTGATTTCTCAATACCCAGGCCTACCACTGCGAAAATCGTAATTCGTAAATTTCGAGGATTTTCTCTGCCACTCAAACGAAGGCGTCATTAGAGTGAGAGAGGCAAGTCCTCAAAATTTACGAATTTGTTTTTTGCGGTAGGGCCACAGGCAACAGTATCTGTCAAATAAATGTTAGCTCTATCCTTTTTTGACTGATGACCTGATGATGGTAATAATTTTAAGTAATGGATACTTTTAACTGAGGATTGAAAAATCAGCCCTTAAAGAAGAATGTTTGGCATGTTTCTCACTTTCACAATAGTCAGATAAAAAATGTGTCATACAATACAACGTGCACTTTTTCTTTCACATGCATGAACATAAAGAAAGTGTTATATTTATCTGACAGACAACCTTACCTGACGATTATGAAACAATCCCTTCATCTAATAAGTTACACGAGGAAATGAAATAAAAAACTATTTGCCTGTTTATATTTATTAGTAAATAAATCATGTTTTAAAAACGAACTGTGTAGACCCCGTGGTTGTTTATGACAATTAGGATTGCTAAAAAATGGTCTTGCATGGAAGTTACTAGCTCAGAGCAGAGGTCCCATCCCATCCCAGGGAGATATCTTCCCATGCTTGATTGCAATGTTGGATGAGGGCTTCGGGTCTCCATTTATTCCGATCCCATACATTTTCTATAGGGTTAAGATTAGGTGATTTAGCCAGCCATATTATTTTAGTCATTTTCGGGTGACGATCGAGCCAGGTATTAGTTATTCTAGCCGTGTGTATTATCTTGCTCGAATGAACAATTAGGCATCTCCTGTTGTGAATACACATTCGCACACTGGGAAGCATATTCTCTTCCAACATCGTAACATAATCCACTGCATTTGCTCTTGGAGTTCGCCTACGCCATCAGCACTCATCCAGTTCCACAAGTTAAACACCGTTTTTTTCTTGATAACGTGTATGCCGCCATAAATTTAATCTGCCACGAATGCAAGATTTAAACGTTTTCTCATCTGTGAAAATTGTTGACGACCAATCAAAATCCAGATACTTATTCGTGAGCAAAGTCCGCACGTGCAGTTTTTTAATCAGATTAGGTTGTAATTTTCGCAATATTATATCGAAAGAATCCAAACAATATTTTATAATTATTGAGTTTGACGTATCTTTGTCATTTGGCAGTCATTGTCACAATCTGATTACCAAAAAAATATAGTTTGAAAATCGAACTACCGTTTCACCCAGCAAGAAATAAAACTAGAAAACTTCATGAGTATGTGACGTAATTTGTCATTATAATACGAACAGATTATGTGGACGATTAAACTGCTAAACATTCATTTTCCTCGACTGTACCTACCTTATTATTTCAATCGAATAAATTATAGCGAGTTACAACAGAGTTGCATTTGTTTTGTCTTCTAAAATATTCGGACAACTTCAAATCAACTTTATTTTCTGCGGAGTAGATAAAAACGTCAACGGCATTTTTTTTATTTCTCTTATACGGCTGGGTGACGACGTGAAGTGACGGTAAATGGATATAACGGGACCATCATAATCATAAGCCACCTGGATATTGATTGTCTGACATAATTATGTCCTACAGCGGTCAAAAGGTTAATACAGGTTAATGTCTTAACGGGGGTACAGAATAAGTAATTTAGTAGTACAGTTAAGATGGAATGCTTAGTTAAAATTACAATTAAATATTTATCCATATAGAATAATTCGAATTCAAATTATACAGGATGTAGTCGATAAGTGTTTACAGACCATAATTCCGTAAATATGAGGGATAACGTCGTTGCGCCTATAAAATCCGCTATATGATTGATTTATGACTTTGAAATAGTAACCTAGCAACTGTACACAAAGGGTATTAATTGAATTAATTAAAATCCACCACATGTCGGAATTTGCAGGCGCAACGTACGACGATATAAGAAAACTTTTAACTGATATCGAATATACGTTACCCAACGAGTAAAATTACATTAATAACTTTTTTTAATATATGAAATAATATTAACAATACTAAATTACAACATTTAGTATGACGACTTACAGCCTACTAAATGTATGGAAGGGTTTGAAGTTAATATTTGGAATATTTCTGATTTTATTCCAATAAGTTATTAGTGTAATTTTACTCGTTGGGTAACGTACTTTCGATATCAGTTTAAACTTTTCTGATATCTCTCATATTTACGGAATTATGGCCTGTAAACACTTATCGATTACAGCCTGTATATATTATTGTAAAACATTCGAGTTCATCGCTCGTTGACATGTGAAATAAACTAATGAAATGCCCAGTAACTTTGACAATAATTATTTTATTATCTTAACTTATGTATCGATACATCTCAATATTCTCAATCACAATTCACGACCAACAACAGAACAAACAAAAGACAATCTATATCTACTACTTTTTTTTAAACATTGAAATTGGCGCCAATGCGCAAAATCTGTAACCTGCACAAAGGTTAGTTACCTACATTTCTCACTACAATAAAATATAAATTATAAACTTAAAATATTAATTAAGTTTTATACATTAAAATGATATGGAATATTATAAATACAAAACATTAATTTAAAATGAATTGGTCAAAGGTTATTTATAATATTCCTCTTTTTTTTTAAACAGTCTTCATTACCCTAGACCATGGTATTTTCAATTTTGCTTTCAAATGGAATCCCTAGACTAAGCGTGTTAAAGTTGCTTTAACCTTGTAAATAATCCAGTGTTAATGGTTTAGTCACAACTACAGAACAAAATATGAATTGATATAGCTATTTTACTTACAAAATTTAATGAAACCTATATATTAAGAATTTCAACCAACTAATTTTATCAACTAGTTATTAATGTTTTAGGCAGAAGTCTTACAGTTCGCCCATCCTGATAAAATTATCGCGTCCTCGTGATAGGCTTAAAATTTAAATTTTACAGTTGTGGTTATCTCATAATCTATAATATCTAACATAATTTGTATTTCTGCAAGTAGTGAAATACTAATGACATAAATCAAGGTAGTTTAGCTGTAGTCAGTACATTTTTATTTTCTATAATTTACTTAAACATGCTCGCACATGTCTCTGACGGTCGTACATAAAAGAATACATAAACTTCTACACGTACACATATCTATTAGCCGTGCCTAGTAACATATAAAAATGTACACGTACGCGTCTCTGACGGTTGTGCTTGCATGAATATATAAATTTCTACACTTACACAACAATCCTGATAGCCGTGCCAAGTAATATACACAAATATACACGTACCTACGCGTCTCTGACGGTCGTGTCTACATGAATACATAAATTTCTACTCGTACACAAAAACTCTGCCCAGGAATATACACATATATACACGTACGCGTCTCTGACGGTCGTAGCTGCATAAATACATAGATTTCTACACGTACACAACATTCCTGATAGCCGTGCCTAGTAATAAACAAAATATTCCCGTACGCATCTCTCACGGTCGTGCCTGAATTAACACAAGAATATCTACACGTACACATCTCTGATGGCCGTGTCTGGTAATGTACACGTACGCGTCTCTGATGGCCGTGCCTGAATAAATACAAAGATATCTACACGTACACATATCTGACGGCCGTGCCTGAATAAATACAAGGATATCTACACGTACACATCTCTGATGGCCGTGCCTGAATAAATACAAGGATATCTACACTTACACATCTCTAATGGTCGTGCCTGAATAAATACAAGGATATCTACACGTACACATCTCTAATGGTCGTGCCTGAATAAATACAAGGAAATCTACACGTACACATCTCTGATGGCCGTGCCTGAATAAATACAAGGATATCTACACGTACACATCTCTGATGGCCGTGCCTGAATAAATACAAGGATATCTACACGTACACATCTCTGATGGCCGTGCCTGAATAAATACAAGGATATCTACACGTACACATCTCTAATGGTCGTGCCTGAATAAATACAAGGAAATCTACACGTACACATCTCTGATGGCCGTGCCTGAATAAATACAAGGATATCTACACGTACACATCCCTAATGGTCGTGCCTGAATAAATACAAGGATATCTACATGTACACATCTCTGATGGTCGTGCCTGAATAAATACAAGGAAATCTACACGTACACATCTCTGATGGCCGTGCCTGAATAAATACAAGGATATCTACACGTACACATCCCTAATGGTCGTGCCTGAATAAATACAAGGATATCTACATGTACACATCTCTGATGGTCGTGCCTGAATAAATACAAGGATATCTACACGTACACATCTCTGATGGTACTTACGTAGTATTATTAACTTATTCATATGAAACTGAAACATATTTTAACATATTATCTTATATTGAACAAACTGCATATTATTATTTCATTCGTTTCTGAACATGGATAGAAAAATTATATCGTTATAAAATTTATGTTTACTTAGGAACTGTTCGGAACCTGAAGGCATCCAACAGCAAGGCATGCCCATATTTTTCACTTTTTGAATATACAATGTAAATTTCGAATATATAATAATATACTACAGATGTCCAAAAATTTGTTATAGTTTTCATATCATCCTATCCTAGCCGGTTTCGGCCACGGCGACTGCATTCTGCTGAGAGCGTCGCTGATGAGCTCTTAGGTGACTGACATAGCCGATTTTTGCAACGAATGTACGACCACAATCGCTGCAAGTCAGCACCCCTCCGACATAATTATAATTAATGGCCACATGCGGTCTGGCCTTTAGCTCGTCGCGCTTAGCGTCGAGTTCTGAGCGTCGCCTAGCTTCAAAGTCACGCACCTGCGTGTCCACAGTATGCCTCTACTTAGATCGGTCACTGGCTACACTCTCCCATGTCACTGGCTCTATGCATGCCCTCTTCATATGACGCTTCAGCACATCTTTGTACCGCAGAAACTGGCCGCCCTGCTTACGCTTGCCATGCTGCAGTTTCATATAAACAACTGACGTCACATTATAGGTATATTAACCTAATATGTACATATTTAATAACTTTAACAACTTCCAAATACTTATATGTATTTCCTTTCATCATCATCATCATCATCATCATCATCATCATCATCATCATCATCATCATCATCATCAGCCTATGATAGTCCACTACTGGACGCAGGCCTCTCCTATTAACTATGCGTATAGATAGACGCATTAGGAGGTAAATACCCATAATCGCCACGCTGGGCAAGCGGATTGATGTATTACTTTACGTACTACGTATTCGTATATTAAAGTTTCTTTAAGATGTCTAATGTACAATTCGAATTATCATGCCCATACCGAAAACATTACTGATATTTTATTTAAGGCCTTTTACAGAATTGTACAGTATGGCCCACTTCATCACAGTTATAACATTTTGTTTTATATCCAGCTAAATCAGATTGACGATTCTCGGTATTTTCTTTAATAAAATTACGTTTATTTAAATTGTTGTTTCGCCCATGTTTTACAGTTTTAAGGTAGCCTAACAGCTTGTCAGAAGTTTCAAACCCAACTGCTTCACATCCATATCTCACTGATCTGTCCTCTATTCCATACACAATGCAATCAACGGCATTTCTATCTAAAATAAGACAACGATTAAGGGCATTTAATTTTTCATGAAAATAATCCTCCCAATTGTTCCCAAACTTTGCCGTTATATTCATCATTTCATTTATTAAATGCCCGTAATTTTCATTGTACGGAAAAGCAGATTATTATTTCTCTTCCCAAATTTCCCATGAATGTAAAATAGTTGGTTGTCCTTCATACCATCTCTTTGCAGTACCGGTAAGCTTTGGAAGAGCGTAATGTGCAGTTTCTTGACTATTAAAACACAGAAACAAACACAACAGTCACAGAAAATAAATTGACTACAGACAAGTCAATGAAACTTTGAAAGAGGTATCATAGTGGTTCACAGCAAATAATTTACTTCTTAATGCGAAGAAAACCAAATGTGTCAGATTCTCGCTTCCAAATGTAAGAAAGTCTGAAACCATTATCACGTTAAATGGCGATAAGCTAGACCTTGTTGATAATGCACTTTTTCTGGGCCTTACCTTGGACAGCAATCTGCAATGGGCTCCTCACATATTTACCCTGGCAAAAAGCTGAGCTCTGCCGCGTATGCAGTTAGAAGAATCCGTCAGTTCACTGACATGGAGACAGCTCGCCTCAGTTTACTTTAGTTACTTTCACAGTATTATGTCTTATGGCATACTGGTTTGGGGCAAAGCAGCAGATTTGGACACCATCTTCATTCTTCAGAAGAGAGCTACTCGATCCATTTACAATATGAGCTCTCGCAACTCACTGAGAGAACGATTTAAGGAAATAGACATTCACACAGTGGCTTCACAATACATACTGGATGTGATAATGTACACACATAAGAATATTAAATCCTTTAAAAAGCTTTCTGACATTCACAGCCGCAATACACGGAACAAGCATAAGTTATTGGTTACCAAGTTTCGTCTACAGAAAGTAAAAAAAGTCGTTTGTTGGAAACTGTGTTACCTTTTTCAACAAAGTACCCTTAGAGGCATGGGAACTGCCCTATAATTCATTCAAAATGTACATAAAAAATGGTCTTCTCTAAAAGGGTTATTATAAAGTTGACGATTACTTGAATGACGAGGAACCATGGCCGTGTCTTCAGTCTCAAGAGCTGTCTTAGATTTACATGACATTGATTTGAATACATATTAGTTATGTATTTTGTAGACTTAGCTTATAAGCATGGATATAGAATATGGATATGGATTTGACAACGTAATAATAATAGCAAGAACGAAAGGGATGGTCTTATGAAACTTTTTACTAGTGGAAGTGAAAAGGAACGATAATCGTCCGTCCTTATCACTGTGCCACTATTTTTTGTGTGTGTGGCACGTAGATGCTAAATCTAAGTGCCAGACAAATGCGTTGAATACGTCACTATACGTAGTATCTTCTTAGTAGTCTGTGACTATGTCTATCCCTCTTAGTGGCACACTATGTGCGGCCCCTCGCTTATAAGACTGTTAGTTTAACAGCCTCTTTATTTTTTTATTTTTTTTTTGACGTTTGAAGAGCCTTTACACCTCCAAAATTATTAATTTTATTTATTATTCTTAGCATCTAATTTCTTTGACCGTGGAGATCTTTTACATCTCCACACTTAATATTCATTTCGTCATGGAGCCCATTTATCTCCTTATACAGCAAAAATTATGACTTAAAAAATTTTGACATATTGGATACATAATAATTATGTATTCTGTAGCACTAGTTTACAAGATTGTTAGTTTAACTGTCTTCTGACATGAAACATTACATGACATGTTTCATACACCTTTTTATTTACTTTTTATTGACATTCGGAGATTCTTTACACCTCCAAATCATTATTATTATTATTTATTAACTGACATTGGGGACACTTTACATCTCCAAAATTATGTATTATTGACATTAGAGAGTATACATACATCTCTAGTTTAATTTAATATTTGAGTTTATTTTACTGTTAGGTCATGTTTAAATAGGTATTGGCTGCTGTCTTTTATATAAGAATAGTTGTTTTGTGATTGTCACTAAATTGTTAATTTTCTATTTTATTATTATTCTTAAAATCATGACGATTAGAGACCTTTTACATCTCTAAATCTTAATTTCTCTTTAATCTGACAACTAGAGGACCTTTACATCTCTAGTAGTATAGATATAGATACTTAATAATATTGTGAACTTGTACAATAATAATTATTTTTGTTTAATATTATGATCCTTTATTTATTTCTCTCCTTTATAAAAATGTCTATAATAATCTTTTTTTTTTATGTAATACATTCTTTAATGCATGTTATTTTAATAAGATGTATTATTATACTGTTATGAAAAAATAAGTCCACCTGAGTTTCTTACTGGTTCTTCTCTGGAACGGCGTAGGTAGGGTTTGAACCCACGGAATACTAAAAACATGTTTTTTCTGTTCTGTGTTTGAACCAGTAGTAGATTTTTTTTTCTCTCTTGATAATGTCAGACGATTCGAAAATGCTTTTTTATAAGCTTACTTGAATAAATAATAGTTTGACTTTGACTTATTCCAACCATAAATCTCAGCACATTCTTTCACTTTATTCAGCCAGTTTACTATGGTTTGATGTTTTACATTTGGGTCAAACTCTGGTACACCGTTTAGGCTACTAAATTTTTGTTTAGAATGTGACGAAGACGCAACGGTTGTCATAGTTTGCAATGTCTTATTTAAGGATTCTAATAAGCTGTTTGTAAAAGAAGAACATTTTTGATTGTCATTAGCGCACACAGTTGCCATTGATTTTGTGTTATTTTCATTGTTGTTAATTAAACTTTTAACATCTTTACTGCGTTGTATATGGTTCTCAGGAACTGAATTTGGCATCTGTGATGCACACACAGTTTGGGGCATAGAAGTACATTTATTAGTAGATGAACGACTATTACGCTTAATTTTTCTAGAATACCTTCGATGCCCCCGGGAAGTCTTAATTTTACAACTGCTACGAGTACATCTAAAACTTCTACTACGAGAGTATAAAACTGATCTCGAATTAAATCGGCTCGTACTCGTACTAGTCGTACTATGTGATTTGGATGTCAACCGTTCAGTCGGCCGAGAATGACGTGTTACACACATACACTACGGTCGCGGCAGTGCATGTTTTTTTTTTAACACTACGCACGACTTCTCGGACGACTTGTGTACCTTTGCCAACTTCTAGTTGATTGCGAGCGCTCACGTTGGTTTCGCTCCGTCGGCATTCTTACTTCTCGGTTCGAACACTGACGCTCGCGGCGGCTCGGCTTCGACGGGCCCGCTCGCCAAGGCATCGCTTCAACCGCTGACGTCGTTCCACCCACGAACATCCAGACTGCGACTGCCCGGATCGCGATCGCCTGGTCTGCGACGGCCGGGACTGCGACCGCCTGACCTGCGACCGCCTAGGCTGCAAGCGCCTGGACTGCGACGTCTGCGACCGCCTGTCCTGTGACCGGCTGGCCTGCGAGCGCCTGCTACTTGGCCTCTCAGACCTTCTCACCCGCCCTGGTCTGGTACTCGACCGAGAGCGAGAAGACAGTTGATCATTTCGCGTACGCATCACGTCAAACTAATACTCTGGAATCAACGTCCACTTAGTCAACAGAGGTCACATTAAGAAAGTGGATATTATCCAACGCAATTAACATTAACATGACTGAATTGTCTGATTTTATTAATAATAACAAGTATATTATTTTACATATTAGTCAATATCATGTCAATATATGTCGTATAAATACACGTATAAAGCTCAAACGTAGTGATAATCGTCACCCCGTACTAATATAAAGACAAGGCTTTTGTAAACAAAAATCGTATACACAATATACTTTCATGCTTAAATTATACTCCATGGTATAAATAAAGACTTATCGACTATGGTCGAAAATTAAACTGGTACGTACATTGGTTACAATTTTACGTACTAAATTATGTTCAAAAGAAAATCTTTGTTAAAAAAAACTACATTAATTAATGTTACTGCAAGTATCTATTTTACAACATAAATACGAAAATAACTCACCTGTAAAACAATTTCCCTATGTTTTACCTTTACCTTAGGTCACGATTACGGGCCTTCCTTACCAAATTAGGTACTTATAATTATGTACCTATTACTTAATTTCTCCAATTGATGGCTCGGTCTTTAAATCCAGCACGTAGTGATCCCGCTTCTGAATTTGAAATAAACTAATGAAATGCCCAGTAACTTTGACAATAATTATTTTATTATCTTAACTTATGTATCGATACATCTCAATATTCTCAATCACAATTCACGACCAACAACAGAACAAACAAAAGACAATCTATATCTACTACTTTTTTTTAAACATTGAAATTGGCGCCAATGCGCAAAATCTGTAACCTGCACAAAGGTTAGTTACCTACATTTCTCACTACAATAAAATATAAATTATAAACTTAAAATATTAATTAAGTTTTATACATTAAAATGATATGGAATATTATAAATAACAATACATTAATTTAAAATGAATTGGTCAAAGGTTATTTATAATATTCCTCTTTTTTTTTAAACAGTCTTCATTACCCTAGACCATGGTATTTTCAATTTTGCTTTCAAATGGAATCCCTAGACTAAGCGTGTTAAAGTTGCTTTAACCTTGTAAATAATCCAGTGTTAATGGTTTAGTCACAACTACAGAACAAAATATGAATTGATATAGCTATTTTACTTACAAAATTTAATGAAACCTATATATTAAGAATTTCAACCAACTAATTTTATCAACTAGTTATTAATGTTTTAGGCAGAAGTCTTACACATGTAAACAAAAGCGGCTGTCATAACTGTCATAATAATATTTACAGCTATGCTATTCTCTTATTCACACATTCGACGCTGCGTTCGTCAACGAGCTCTAAAATCCTAGCTGTTTTATTTGACATTAGGAATCGAGGCTGTGAGCGAAGTTGTGGTCGAGTTCGTCGCTGTTTTTCGTTAGAGAATACGAAGTTCATACGTTAAACGTCAAACTCTCGACGCAGTGTAGTTCCAGCTCACGCCGCATTCGTCGCCGAGCACTAGTGTCGTTTAAAGTACATTAGTGAATACCATTTTTAGGCTCGACGCTGCCGCAGCACTGACGCAGCGCTGACAGCAAGGCGGATTCCTTAGAGAATAACACTGCAGCTCTGCTCAGAATATCTCGAAACATTTAGTATGCGGTCATAATTAAGGCAAATTCCAATACTTTTATGCTGTGAAACACATGTTAAAAAGACACATTAAAAAAATACTTAAATTAATTCTTGCACTAATGAAACCCAGGCCGGTTTGATTTATTGTCAACATGTATTAGATTCACAAACTGTACTTATAGCTTTTTGATTTCATCGATTTTCAAAACCTAACATCAAACAATTACTTAACCCTGCCCAATTGCTCATTATTTCTTTTCATTAGGATTCCATAGTAAATTATGAATCTTTTTACATAATTACCTATTGACAATGTAGGTACTTGGGTCATTGTCAGATTTATTTAGGTTATCGTCTTTTCGGTGGACATACATAAAGTTAAGGAGTTCGTGTACTAATTTTGCGATAAAAACAATTACTGGTACAACTAGGTTCCCCGTTCTACAACCCTATGGGTCTCACCAAACCAATCGACGCGGAGTCGGCTTTCGCCGAGTGTTTTACACCACACTATTCGCATTTAGCCGATCGACCGTCTCCGCGGTTGAACACCTGCGTTAAGCAGTCTCACCATGCTTACGGCCGTAGAAACGCTCGATCGGCTGCGATTTGCTACCGTAACAGTTGTAAAGCGGCGATCGGCTCTCCCGTGCTCCGTCCTGCCGTCGAGACGTTAGACAGCACGCGTACAGCCGCTGAGTCCGACGAACAGATAGATAGGACAGCGGGTGATCGGCAATCGTAAATCTCATTTTTGGAGACTAGTTGTTAGTAACTAGTTTGAAATTGAACAGACGTGTATGATTACGACATTATTACTTCGTCTTGTCAGATCTATTGCAGATTTTAATGTGGGTAATAATTCAAATGAATAAATACAAACGCATCAGTAGCTACTTCGGCCGTCATCGGCTCTTTTCGGCCGTCGTCAGCTATGTTCGGCCGTCGAAGACGCTGAACGGCTTCCGCCAGCTCTGACCGGTCCTTATCGTAGGTACTCGGCCGTGATCGGAGCCGTTCAACTCTTTCCGGCAGCGTACGGCGGTATTAGGAGATTTAGGAATGCGAACGTGTGCGTTAGGCTGCAAACGGGGTCGTACGAATGCGAACAGCTTTACGGCAAAACGCCGTTTTCCCGTCGAAACACGTCGTTTCGCGTGGGCCGAGCTGATTTACGATGTCCTCGCTCTTATTGCGTTGACATAAAGGTTTTTCCGTACGCGATTAGCCGAAACGGCGCGGACTAGTTTGGTGAGACCTTATGTAATAAAATCGTAGCATAGACTTATAAAAGCTACCACCGAGTGGACAGCTTTTGTTTTTCCGACTGACAATGACCCACTTATATCAGCGTTTCGCCATGTCCGTATCCGTACTACGAGTATAATACATAGCTAAGCCCAGCGATGCGCCTATAATATAATTTTCCCCTCACTAGCTCGTAAAGCGCTCGTTTATCGTTTAATACGAGCGGGTAAAAACGCTTTTTACACTCTTGTGAATAAAGTAATTTGACATTGCTCTAATTCCTATAGCCCCCTACTGCCTAGTATACGTGGATCTGTATGACCGTAGTAAACATGCGCAATCGGAGCTCAAATGTTAAATTGGTCGTTCTCATGGGTGACTTTGTAAGCCATTGGCAATATTTACGTTCCAGAAGTAACTCTATTCTACGATACGTTTCGACATTGGTTTTAAATGGTTTCTTTAAGTTAATTTACATTTGGATGAGATTTGTAATCATATTTCCTCGCGATAGTGAGGGGAAAAAAGTTGTATTACACTTGGCGGCAAAGTTTGTTCAACTCTCGTGCCTTGAATATTGGCACGACAGTTAAACAACAACTTTGCCCCCTTGTATAATAAATAACTATATGCAGTAGCCGTACCATGAGTTGGCAAGTACGAGTAGGCAAAGGTTACGTTAGCGTTTACTCGATACGTAAAGCAGTTTATCACGCTCGCAACTAGGTACAAGAATATCGATTCCACCGACAAAACGGTGAAATGTGAAACAGAAAAGATATATTTTTAAAGTAGATAGGTGCTCTAGTACCTACACTACACGGATTATTGCGCGTTCACCATACAGTTAGTATAAAATGTAGTTTAACAGATTTTTGGATAATTATGAAGACCCCCAATAAATATTTTTAAGAATAATCGTCTCGATAAATTATATTTTTTGGAAAGTTAACTTTTTAAACATTTTCTACTCAAAATCACGATAAGATTCAGATGATTAAAAAGCATTGATGTGCAAACACAGAAAACCTGCTTGGTCTGTGTTCAATTTACTCTCTTTTTTAGTGGCCATGGTGTCTTCAAGTCATGAGGATTCAATTTAACTCTTGGAACGCTAAGAACCACTAAAGTGGCCGTGTGTTGACATGCATACCATCAAGTATGCTATCAAAGGAACCCTAAAAAATCTTGATAATTAAGTGGTCATTCATTCTGACGGTCAAGTCTATAGGATCAAGTCCAGTTGCCCTAGTTGCAGATAGGCGTTTTATAGTGGATTCATCTATTCGCCATATTATTATACCTAATTGGAACACTTTGTAAAGCATATCAAATTATTTTATTAAATATCTATCAGCAACAATTTGTTTTTGTTTTTATACAATTTAAATATTATTAAAAAGTAAGTAACTTTGTAAAGTATTTTAATAATTATACCGTGTGTAAATCTAATACGGGCGATAAATGAAACCAAGCATTGGATTTATTGGTGTAATCCATAATTAGGAGTTTTTTTATTATGTTACACTTAATTCTGACCCCACAAATTTTTTTAAGGATTATTGGAGCAGCAATGTAGCTACGAACATTTGTTAATATTGATATGGCAGTTAAGTTATCTGCTTTTGAAATTAGCTGTCAACAAACGCTTAACATGAGTGTGTTGCTCTACATTGCGCGCCGAATTATTTCATATGGATAATTTTGTTGCTCTAATTTTAAGTAAAAGACATTCGGTACTTACCTGCAATCATATACGATATGCGATAAGAACGTAGGTAGTAAGGTCCAAAAATTTTCGGCCTGATACATAAAGAATAGTCTCACGTAGCCAAAACTAGTTAAGATGGAGAATAGACTCATTCACTATATTCAGGATCCTTGAAAACCTACCTAAAGTGACGTCTCTTCAAAATACATGAAATTTACCGAATTGAAAACTATTACAAGGCTTATTTTAAAACACTTTTGCAAAACAAATAATATAATATAGGTATATGTTTATAATAAATAGGTATGTTGTTAATATTTTTAATAATTGAAATTTAGGCCGGAAACTATTGGACCGAACTTCGTAATAAATGTATGAGAATGACAGATTCGTACACAAAAAGTCACGTGACCGTTTCCATACATTATTACGGTTCGGTCACGTGATTTATCGATTATCGTATATGATTGCAGAATGGCAACTTGGCTAGGCCTGTAGCTGCATTCCGACTCAGCAAAATTCGCTTCATAGGTACTCAGATTAGTTCTGAGATTTTACAGCCGAGGCAACATAAGGGGTTTACCGCAAAATAAATTAATGTAAAAAATCTGCGCAAAGGTTTTTTTAACAGAACTGTTGCCTCTTTGAATAAATTTCAACACCCGGTCGGTGCTAATCATCAGAGACACGAAAGATTCAGACAATTTTAACTTATAATGTCTCTTAATTGTCTAGAAACCTGATATTAAACAGGCTAATTATACAAATACCTACATCAATCAATGCACAATTTTCCTCCTATTGTTTGAGTCATACAAACCATTTTTTGCGTTTATATGCGTCTCAGCACTTCTAGCAAATACAATTATTCACTGAATCTTACAGCATCGGTCATTGTCAGAAGGTAGATTTACATTGTTATTATCATTGTTTTTTATACGTACAGGAAGTATACGGATATACTTAATTATGTATTTGAAATTGTGAAATGCAACCGTGGTTTAAGTTAAACATGGTCAAACAAATAATAGACAGTCTTGTAGGTACCTAATGTTTTTTTTTTATTATTTTTACAGAACAGACCTGATAATGTTTTTCATATTTAATATACATATATGTGATACATGTGTAAATCGTTTTCTTAGCCAAAATTAAGGTAAATAATCAACAGTAGTAAAAAATACATTTAGGTACATGAATGGGGTGCCCCCTAGAACTATGTATTTATTTCGCAATTTATATAAAAAAACCTAAGTGGCGGCACACACAACACACCAGCTAACATCATGATTATTGATCAAGAAGATATGGAATTAAAGTAATTGTGAAAAACTCACATCGAATTATTTATTAACTAAATATTTTAATTTGAACTAAAAATAAAAGTTCAAATCAAAATATTTAGTTAATAAATAATTTAATTTGAGTTTTTCACAATTACTTCAATGGGTAGCAGCAACAGCTCTCTAGCTATTCTAGAAAACTAAAACTGAAAAGTATTCTGATAGGAGGTGCATGCATATATATTGCATGCCCTTAGAGTATGGTCAAAGGCGCCTGGCCTTGTAAGGAGATTGCATATACGCAAGAAAATTGACTGGTGGTTGCTAAGACCGAGTGACCGAGCGGTGCAGGCATCAGCCGCGAAAGCTGAGCACGTGGGTTCGATTCCCACCTCGGACGTTGGAGATCTTGGTCGTTTTTTTCTTTGGTATATGACATACAATATTTATAATTCATAAAAATATGCTTTACAGCAGTAAAAGCGCAGTAACATACTGACATTACTGACAGACAAACAAACAGACGGAACTGCAAGAAACTAATACATTAAAGGTGGTTTTGGCTACTAAACACTAAAACAAACAATAGAAAAAGCCTTATTAATTTATTTTATTGTCAGGTATTTTATTGTTTCTATTTTTTAACGACTATTCACATCAGATTATATTCGTGGAAGTTTGATATGTATTTTCGATCAGTAGGTATATTTTATATTAATGTACTTACAATTTTAAATATTGTTTTACAGGGATGTGCTTCCTTCAGTGGAACCAGGATATTTATTGAAAATGCTGCCCGAGAACGCACCCGAAGAGCCAGAAAGTTGGAAAGATGTCCTAAAAGATTTCAATGATGCAATAATGCCTGGCGTCTGTATTTTTATTATATTCGTAACTGCTTTAAAACATAAAATACATCAAAACTGCTATTTTAAAAACTATAGTCTTCATCGATACATCCTTCTCATACCTAGAGCATTTTTACAATACTTAATTATCGGGTCAGTAAACCCAACGCCCATTAAATAGGTAATGTTTCTTACGTGACCAAATAGCACTTCTGGAACCTGGCGTACTACCGCGAAAATCGAAATTCGTAAATTCGGAGGATTTTTCTCTGCCAGTCCAAAGAAGGCGTCATTAGAGTGAGAGACAATTTCTCAAAATTTGCGGATTTTTAAAGTTCCGCTGATAATGTCGAATGGTCCACGTAGAAAGACAGTCGCAATAATTGGAGTGCCCTACGACATTAAGTCCAGCTCTTACTTTCTTTCGAGCTACCGAGATAGTTTTTTTTTAATGACAGAGCACTTGTCTTACAGTTTCCTAACTGACATCAGTTTTATGTTTGCCCATATGAAAATCAATCAAGTAGGTACTGAACTCGTTACGTTACAGTCACATCTAATAATATCAACACAAATAGAATAGTATTTAGACTATTTAGTAGAAACATCTGTGTTACCTCAACATTCAAGTAACACCCATGCATATTGTTAAAGCTTTCGTTTGTACTAATAATATACCTACCTAATGAAACTTGTATGAAAGTCCTTGGCTGTCCAAATTGGGCTTCAGAATCTGTGAACCGCTGGGTTCCTCAAACCTAACGGTCACAGCCTCCAATTTCTATTCTTGGGAAACTCTGTAATCGTTATCTGCCATTAAGCATACTCACGATAGTCAGAAATCAACAAATGCCTGTAACAATTCAACGAGCAACATCATGTAAGACTGATATGAATAATCGAATAAAAGTATGTCAGTGGTGTAATAAAAGTGTAAAACACACACTTTGTCGCTTGTCGTAAGGTCGTTTAGAGATTTCATTCGTATAAGGGTACAATCCGTAGGTAAGCAATAAACTGCGACGTTTTTCCTAAAACGCTCGTATTCTAATGTTGGTTATCGCATCCTGTATAAATTTGATATTAAGAACTGAAGAAACCATTTATGATCGAACATAATTTTTGATTTGTATTGTAGATAACCCATTGGCACTCGCCTCAGTTCCACGCCTTCTACCCGACCGCAGTCTCGTATCCTGGAATAGTTGGAGGCTTGCTCAGCGACAGTCTCGCAGTCATCGGATTCAGCTGGGTTAGTTTTTGAATAACCCCTTTATATATTCATAAACTTTTGCTTACAATCACTGTAGTTCCGCGGCGTTAGTTCTTCTGGCCCACGCCAGAAGGCATTAGGAACATCGAAAATCGTACATTTCGACGAACTGATGAACCTATCTGTTACATCGGTGGTTTTTTGAAGTTAGCGGACAGCGGAAGAATGTGGCAGCAACGACGACAAATGCCCGAACTATCATAACATAACCATCACCAACCGGTTTTAGTATTGTATACGAAGTATAGGAACATGTTTACGACGCCAACTGTACCTACATACGAATTTCTACTTCAATTATGCATTTACTTTTTATTTACATTATTATGTTGATTAATGCCGATACGATCTATGCAGAAGGTCAAAAGTTCAAAAACTAGTTTTAGACTTGTAGAAGTTTTACTCTAGATACTTGCTAAACTTATCTTTACTAGAAACTAATATAAAGTAAATGCTTATATAGGTAGGTAATTTAAACAAACTTATAGTGTACTTCTCGCACAGAGATATATTCATCCAACGTTTCATCTGTAGTTCTATTTCAGTTAATAATAAATTTCCATTCTGCAGATGTCAAGTCCTGCTTGCACTGAGCTGGAGGTCGTGACCATGAACTGGCTGGGCAAACTGCTCGGGCTACCAGAGGAATTCCTTAATTGCTCCGATGGACCTGGCGGTGGCGTCATTCAGGTCTGTAACGTGTCAATTGGTAACTTGCCTTCTTCTCTCCCTGCTCATGCCACCTTTTCTCGCTGTCACAATTTGATATATTTCTTACCAAAATAACTTATTTCGTCGAAAGATTTGTTTGGGATCGAATAACGGAAATAATTTATACCTAGGTCAATGCGGGTAAGACCGTCTATCAGGAAAGTCCATCTACCAACTGATTTCCGACCCTAATTTAATAGTATAAGATGAATATGACGGAGTTTCCTTCACAATAAAATATGCCGGACTTGGCCGCACTTACCTTATATTTTATAATGATAAAAGAAAATAATGATATGATGATTGATGAATGATCTCTGCTCACGTCTCAATGAAAGAAGCTGTGAAATTATATAAACATTAACATTACATATATTATACTCTGAGATTATGTATCATACATAAATCATCAGATCATCACTTAGAATAAATTAATTTTCCATTTGTAATGACTTCATTAACTACTGCTAAAAACTTGCGTGTCTAAATAGTTTACTTACAAAGTATTTACGACTTTACTGAATCAATACTATTTTACAGGGTTCAGCAAGTGAGGCAACTTTAGTCGGATTACTCGTTGCTAAAAACAAAACAGTACACAAACTCATGGCGAGCGATCCTAGCCTCGAAGAAGGGGAAATCAATGCCAAGCTGGTGGCATACACCTCAGACCAATGCAACTCATCAGTTGAAAAATCAGGATTGCTTGGCTCCATGAGAATGCGATTATTAAAATCTGATGCGGATGGAAGACTGCGCGGAGACACGCTCAAAAACGCATTTGAAGAAGACAGGGCCCAAGGGCTAATACCCTGCTATGTCATTGCCAATCTTGGCACAACAGGAACCTGCGCCTTCGACCCCTTGTATGAACTTGGACCTGTGTGCAACGAAGCAAATGTGTGGCTGCATGTCGACGCCGCCTACGCAGGATCAGCTTTCATTTGTCCCGAATACAGGGGCTTAATGAAAGGCGTAGAATACGCAGATTCCTTTGACTTCAACCCACACAAGTGGATGCTTGTAAACTTCGATTGTTCTGCAATGTGGGTCAAAAACGGATATGATCTAATCAACACGTTCGACATCCAGCGTATTTATTTAGACGATGTGAAAACTAACATAAAGATACCAGACTATCGTCATTGGCAAATACCTCTCGGTAGACGATTCAGGTCCTTGAAGTTGTGGACAGTCTTGAGAATATATGGCGCAGAAGGCATTAGATCTCATCTCAGAAATCAGATAAGTCTTGCTCAACACTTTGCCAAGTTAGTACGAACTGACGATAGATTTCTCGTGGAACCAGAGCCATCAATGGGATTAGTGTGCTTCAGGCTCAGAGATGGTGACAGCGCAACGCGAAAATTATTAGAAAACTTAACCGAAAAGAAACAAATCTACATGGTGGCGGCAACTTATCGCGGCCGGTATATAATCCGTTTCGTAGTATGTTCTCATTTAACAACGAGAGAAGACATCGATATTAGTTGGAAAATAATTAAAGAGGAAGTTGACATGATCGTCACACCCAAATTACTCACCAAAACACAAATTCCAGCATTAGATCATATTGACATCAAGAGTTTATGTGAAAAGTCGAAGTAGGTTATTAACTTTAAAATACCTATTGGTATATCTACACCATAATATCGTTCATCTTTTATTAATCAATATTACCTTTACGATCAATAATAGAATGTCTATGGTAGATATGTTTGTGCATACTAGCCCCTGTATTCATAAACGTTTCCTAACTTACGTAGTCAGCCGATAAGATTCGTTTGTTCCTTTCGGTCTTATAGACATACCTATTGCAAAAGGGACAAACAATACTTATCGGCTTGCTGAGTTAGGAGACATTTATCAATAAGTGGGTATGTTCATAAACCTAGGTATAACTTTTTAGGGTGTAGTATTTTGTAAGTAATAACTAATTATCTAGTTTAAGTCTTATTTATATCATATAGGATAACTACTTGCTTAACAGGATCGAGTTTAGTTTTAAAACCTAGGTTGATAAGATAATGAAAATAATAAAGAAAAAATGCATTACACATTACTTATTCATTTCCTGACCCGAGCTAAAAGGCCGCATATAAATAAAGCAACGTAATACCTTATTATGTAAATTTATTATATATACAACTTGCTTAAACGCAATGAATCGCAGTTTGGTATTATAAAAAAGCCTATTCTTTTGTTTCCGAGTAACAAAGTTAATTGAATATCCACGTCAATTTCCTCTTCGATGTTCACGTTGCGTCACTTTATGAAACATTGCAGTTACGCTTTGTTATTTTCCAGTTAAATGCAACTGCATGTGTAATTGACACAAAGTCCGTATGAATATCCTTTCGGCATACAGTGCTCCTGGCAAATGGATTCCTCTGTAGGGTCCTCAAACTGGCATGGCACACGACCAGGAAGACTGACGTCTGAAAAAAAGAAGTTAATTTATAACCACACTTTGGCTTAGGTATTTACTATGTAAATGGTAAATACGTAAGCATACCTACTTACCTCGAATCTACAAGCATCCAATGCACAAAAAGATACTTAGTGGTGTTAAAACTCCTAAAAAGCAGTAAAGTGACCTAATTCAATATTTTTAAATTATAATTACGTACTTAAAAGCTTAACATTCCTAATGCGAAAATTTTGGATTAGGTCACTATCATTCTAAAGCTGCGATATATAGTGTGGTGATATTTCATCCAAATCAAAGCTACGGTGGAGTTTATAAATATTTTTACAATTATAAACCTTATTCCAATGCATTAAGAAAAAAAACATTTATAACCGCGGCTGTAGTCTAATCAGGCGACATGTAAAAAGTAGGAAATTCCACCTAAATAAGAGAAATCTCGTAGGTAATTATCCTCAACTCATTTTGGCCACGATAGTAGGTTAAGGTTAATAAACCCAGAGCAATACATTATCCTACCTGAGATTTATAAAACTGATTGCCTGTACTGATTTTTAAAATGTAGCTGTAGGAGTGTAGGTTCTAGTTAGAAAGACGTTCTTCAAATCTTTGTAATGAAACTAGCTACTTACTGGATTCAGAAGGCTTCGCTGTAGTCTTTTCTGATAAACTTGCCACGATTGACTGGTCTAACGGTATCACTTCATCACGTTTCTCGACTGTTCTTGGCATCGCAACTACAATATGCAATAAACAAACCGCAAGCATAGCTAAAATAGGAGTTAATCTGAATTCCATTTTCAAATTCGTATAGCGGTCAACTCGCGAGACGCAACAAATAGGTATTATGAGCAACAGTTACGAAACCGCTCAGGAAGGATTGAATGAATGTCAGTCAACAAAACGTCCTGCTTATATATGAACAACCCATTAATAAATGCTTAGTATAGTGCGGTAGGTGCGTAATAAAATAACACTGCCAATTTGGAAGTGCAGCGCGCGATGTCGCTACTGTCTACGTGGTTAGAAATAAACTAGTCGGTTTTTCCACAGTTCCACTTTTGACCGCTTACATTGTTGCCAATGGGTAGGGTTCTAATTCGTGGTAAACTGAACACAATACAATGACTCATTGAGTTCTTTTGCCGGCTTCATTATCATGGAATGGACTTTACTCATGATTTTCAACTGAAGATTAATCATTAATTTCAAAGACCTTATAATGTATCTATTATGTTTCAGAGACACGCAAACAATAAATAAACGCAATGTAACGTTACAAATAGCCAGGTTCACGCATACAGGCCAATGACAAGCAGCTACACAGTAGCCTATTATAACGTCTACAACTTCAGAGGTTAAATGCGCTCCGCGTTGTACGTACCTACTCTTTCACACACTTTTTGTATTTTTTTTAAGACTCTGCTCTACTCTATGGCGAGGAGGCTGGAACGCATGATTTTTTTTAATCTGCCAAGGGTTAATATAAGGTTCACTGGAAGAAAAAAAAAGGGCGGGAAACCTCGAACCGAGCGCGCGTTTCGTAATTAATTTCCAATTTTTTATTTTATTAGTGGTCAACGCTGTGTAAAATACTTTGTAAATATAATCTATAGTTAGTTTTTATTCATTTGTATATATATCATCATCATTTAGGTAAGTTTTTCTTGTATATATTCTTTTCGTCGTCGCCATGGGCGACGAACCTGATGACCCTGGAGGAGGTAGCTTGGGTGGCCCTCCAGTTTCCCATTTCGTTACGATAGACAATAATTCAGATCAGGGAATCAACGAACATGATCATAGTATGGATACAGATAGTTCTGTATCATCTATAACCCGAAAACGGAGGACGGCTGCTGTTAGGAAAGTATGTCGTCACTGTAACAAAAAAAAACGTAGAAACAATAAAAATAATCAAAATAGAGACAGAGAATCAATTCATGAAGAATGTGATTGTAACGATAACAAAATAAAGACAAATAACTTACCATTTGTAGCCCCGACCCCAGCTTCAGCCCTGGCTCCAGTCGCAGCTCCGGCTCCGGCTTCAGCCCCAGCTCCAGCACCGACTCCCATAAATACATCTTCCACTCAGCCCTCAGACGTGTATAGGAAACAATATATATCTACAGACTGTTCTCCATATGTTATTCATGTTCAAAAACAGCAGGACTCTCCCAATGACGGGACTTCTGTCCACTCTGTGGCTTTTGGAAATTTCTTAAAAAGACAGAATTTTAAAAACATAATTAATGGTAGTGTAAAACGGATAGGACGAAACAAGATATCTTTGTCTTTCTCTAAGTACCAAGATGCCAACCAGTTCCTTGGTGACAAAAGGCTATCCGAAAGTAACTATAAGGCATTTATTCCATCCTTCAATGTTATAAGAATGGGTGTAGTAAAAGGTATTCCGGCTGAATGGTCATTGGAGGAAATAAAAGAGAACATTAGTGTGCCTCTGGGATGCGGGGAAGTAGTTAAAGTAAGAAGATTTAATTACAAAGTCATGGTGGATGGTTCTCCAGTTTGGAAGCCATCACAAACAATTGTTTTAACATTTGACGGTCAGGTACTTCCAAAGAGAATATTTATGTGTTACAATGCTCTTCCTGTGGACCTCTATGTATATCCCACCATACAATGTTTTAATTGCTGCCGTTTTGGTCACACCCAGGTGCAATGTAGATCTAAGCCACGGTGTTATAAGTGTGGGCAAGGTCACACAGGCTCCTCATGTAATATTGAGGAAGACTGTGCATCTTGTTGTCTCTGCTCTGGCCTTCATTTTGCTATCAATAAGACTAGGTGCCCAGAATATGAACGCCAGAAAAACATTAAACTTTCCATGGCACAAAGTGCTTTATCTTATCCAGAGGCATCTAAATTGCATCCTCCGGTCTCTAAGCCTTACGCTGATGTTGTTATAACTTCCCCACCTGCTTTCCAGTCCCAATCAAGCAATCCAAATAATTCAGGTACTACTCACTCATACAAAAAGACAGTTTTTCTTAAACCCAGAAGCTTGCCTAAATCCCCAAAAGGATACAACTCAACACAACACAATAGTTTGATAAAAGATTATGACATGCCATCTCCTTCTGGAAATGGTTGTGCTTTAACTGAAGTATCTAAGGAACAAGCTAAGAAAGACCTCATTATAGAGCTCCTAAAAATGCTAACCAATAATAATAGTAATGAATCTGAACCGTCCAACGATGCATATATCAAAACTCTCTTTTCTAAAGTCTTCTACAATAATGGCCAACAGTTCCAAGATCCTACAGTGGAATTGTCGCAGCATAAATAACAAAAAGAGTGACTTAATACATTTAATTAAAAAAATAGACCCTTTTATTATCACTCTTTCTGAAACATGGCTCAGGTCTGGGTCATGTTTCAGAATTCCGGGTTATGCCTGCATCCGCGAAGATAGGTCTGACGGGTGTGGTGGTGTAGCCATTCTTGTAAAAAATTCATTTCATTTTGTATATAACCCATTATCACACAGCAATGATTTTTCCATTATTTCAGCCATTGTAAATAACATTTGTATAGTGTCAGTGTATGTTCCTCATCCTACATTAGCCATTATTAGTGAAATAAGATCTATTATATCTTCTTTACCATCCCCTGTTGTTATATTGGGCGATTTTAACTGCCATCATTCTTCTTGGGGTTGTAACTCCTCTAGTAATTTAGGTGAGGAAATATTAGACTTTGTTGACACTTATGACTTGTGTATATTAAATTCAGGACTTCCCACACGACGAGCTGCACCAAATGAACATCCTAGTGCTATAGACTTGTCTATTTGTAGTTCTACATTAGCATCCTCCTTGTTGTGGGAAGTTCTCCCATCATCTTATGGTAGTGATCATTTTCCCATTTTAATCTCTTTTCCCATTAAAAATAAACCATTCCTTAAAAGATCTCCACTGTTAGCATATAGGCTACAAAACGCTGACTGGAATAATTATAAAAAATATTTGGATGACAGGCTGACTGAATTGCCTGATGTAACCCATGGACAATTGTTGCAATCATCAGATTCCTTTGCAAAATTTCTTATTAGCGCAGCAGATGCAGTATTTCCATCCAAGAAGTCCACCAAGTTTATTATTCCCAGTCCTCCTTGGTGGGACTCTGAATGCACTGAAGCTATTAAAAAAAGGAAACGGGCTGAAATAAAATACAACAATAATACGTGTGAAGAAAACTTTAATTCCTTAGTAACTATAATGAAAGAAACAAAACAATTCCTGAAGAAAAAAAAGGTAAACAGTTGGCGATCCTTCTGTGCATCTATAAACCCAACTACTCACCCGTCAGAGGTTTGGCGAAAGATTAGGATGTTCAGAGGAGCCTTTGTTGAAAACAATGTTAACAAAATTGAACCCGCAGTTGCTGATAAGTTTTTAGATAAATTAGCCCCTCCATTTGTTCCTTTGCCTAGATATTATAAATTAACCTCCGCGTCCGAGTCTGCTGGAAATGATACACAGCGATTTAATAACCCGTGTTCATTACTTGAGCTGAAAAACGTGCTATCATATGTAGTAGATTCTGCGCCGGGCTGCGATGGTATACCATATTCATTTTTAGTACATGCTAGTGATAAAGTTTTAGGTAACTATCTCGACATAGTCAACAATGTCTTTTTGACAGGTGTCATTCCACCAGATTGGAAAATGCAGTTAATGTTACCTTTCCTAAAACCGAATAAACCCCGTAATGATCCCAATTCATACCGTCCAATAGCATTGTCTTCTGTTTTAATTAAAGTACTTGAACATTTGGTTAAAAATCGATTAGAGTGGTTCATTGAGAGTAATAACTTATTACCGGATGTTCAATATGGGTTCCGTAAAAACAAGAGTACTTTAGATTGTATAGGTTTGTTGGTGGCTGATGTACTATTAGCGTTTTCAAAAAGAGAACATGTAGTTGCTAGCTTTGTTGATATTAATTCCGCTTACGATAACGTAATAATATCTATCCTTGTTAAAAAAATGTTCCAATTAGGCGTTCCGGATGGCTTGTGTAATATAATTTCGGTTATGTTTACTGAGCGGACTGTGAAGTTACAATTAGATTCAGATATTTTACACAGAACCGTTTGGAAAGGACTACCCCAAGGGTCAGTTTTAAGTCCCCTACTTTTTAACATATATACACATGATCTCCCTAATCTGCTTAATTCTGTATCTATTATTCAGTACGCTGATGACATTGTGTTATATTGCAGTAATAGTTCACTATTCAATTCATGTGACTTCATGAATTCTATTTTAGGAAAACTAAATACATATTTACATAATAATGGGCTAGATTTATCAGTCACAAAGACTTCAGCAATCCTATTTACTCCAAGGAAAAAGCCTATCAATTTAAATCTATCTTATTGCGGATCTACAATCGCCTTTTGCGACGAGGTTAAGTACTTGGGAATTGTTTTGGACTACAAATTATCAGCCATCGGTCACTGCAATTATATAAAGAGTAAGTGCGAACGGTCATTAAATATAGTGAGATGTTTGGCTGGTATTTGGTGGGGTAGCCATCCTTTTTATTTGAAGTTAATATATAATTCTCTCATTAGAAGCGTATTGGATTATGGATCGTTCCTTTTAACACCAGGCACAGAAGAGGCCTTTAACATATTCAATGGCATTCAAAACAAATCCTTAAGAACTGTTCTGGGTGCTATGCGGACCAGTCCTGCCAACGCGATGCAGGTGGAATGTGTGGATCCACCTGCACACCTACGGCGACAATATCTGTCTGATAGATTTATTTTTAAGGTTATGCAATTCTCATTACATCCTCTAATCGCAAAACTATCTAATCTCTACCGTTGTATGCATAATTCTCCTTATTGGCGCAATAGACATCCCCCGTATATCATTAATAGCTACATCAAATTTCTGTCTTTATCATCTCCTACCTTCCGCTACATCTCCCTTCCATTGTATACTAAACATTTTGATTCATTGCTTATTTCTCCTACAGTTATTCTAGATTCCAATTTTAAGAAGGATGGAATAAGTGCTAAGCCAATCTTTAATAGTTTAATTGGTGAGAATTGGTCTGGCTGGCATCACATATTCACTGATGCATCCAAACGTTCTATAAATGGTAATGTTGGGGTTGGCGTTTTTCATAGACAGTATAATGTGATACAAAAAATTAAATTACCTCCTGAATCTTCGGTATTTACAGGAGAATTATTTGGAATTTTTAAAGCAGTTGAATACGTTCACATGTTTAATTTAAATAAATCTGCAATTTTTTCCGATTCTAAAAGCTGCTTACAAAGGGTCTAGCAGGATAAGCTAACAAGAGTGGCCCCCTCAAGGGATTTGGTTGTAATTTGAGGTGCAGTAGTGGGAAGCCCTAAGAACACTGGATGCGTAATATCAGCCTCCGATCTTCTTTTGTTTCAGACTTATTCACGAAAATGTCATAAATCATGGTAATCTTCAAACTGTGATATTAACTAAACCAAGTAAGCGTGAGTGACCAAATAAATTCAGAATTAAAGAGCGTGAAATGGGGTTCATAATGCATATTTTTAAAGACATTCATATCACAAACTTGGATGAAAAAAAAATGTTTTTTTTTTTCGGTTATATTTTTTGCCACTTCTCGCAGAGGCACAACTACCAAAAAAATTACTTAATAAGCCACAACTGACAACTACGTATACATTTAAAAAGATTTCGAAAAATCATGGTGCGTCATGTCAAAAAAAAAATTACGAACGCATGTTTTCGCACCATCTGTACAAGAACACGACAATCATTGATAAATCACTTCCCTTTCGGATGAAAATATTGCCCTTAAAAAGAAATGTGAATATTGTGGAATTGAATACAGTCATACTTGGGACCACGAAGAGTATGATTCTGTAAATATAGAAGAATTGTATTGTTCTGATTGCTCTACTGAATTATTTGTTGAAATGGAATGGTAATAAAAATGATTTATCAATGATTGTCGTGTTCTTGTACAGATGGTGCGAAAACATACGTTCGTAATTTTTTTTTTGACATGACGCACCATGATTTTTCGAAATCTTTTTAAATGTATACGTAGTTGTCAGTTGTGGCTTATTAAGTCATTTTTTTGGTAGTTGTGCGCCTATGCGAGAAGTGGCAAAAAATATAACCGTAAAAAAAACTTTTTTTTTTTCATCCAAGTTTAAAGATATGAATGTCTTTAAAAATATGCATTATGAACCCCATTTCACGCTCTTTAATTCTGAATTTATTTGGTTACTCTCGCTTACTTGGTTTAGTTAACATCACAGTTTAAAGATTACCATGATTTATGACATTTTCGTGAATAAGTCTGAAACAAAAGAAGATCGGAGGCTGATATTACGCATCCAGTGTTCTTAGGGCTTCCCACTAATGCACCTCAAATTATAACCAAATCCCTTGAGGGGGCAACTCTTGTTAGCTTATCCTGCTAGACCCTTTTATTGAAGTCTCCCTTTAAAACAGCCAATTATCCTCTTTTGTATGATATCCGGGACCTGATTATTACAGCACGTCGCCAACAAGATTGATTTAATTAATTATTATTATAATTTTCCGTTGGTTTTCTCACCATTTACTAATATAAAAGTCACATTTTGTTTAAATAGTATTTGTACGAATGTTCATGTTACTCGCGGGCGGTATCTTGAATAGGTTGCAATTGCAACCTACTTTTATTTTATGTTTAAAATAATACGATAGAAATAATTATAAGAAGCTGTTGTTTATTTTATAAAACATTTAATAATTTGATTTGTTAGTTAAATTAGATAATTTGTAACTTATTTTAATATTTGAGCAGTTTGCTTGATTTCATGTTTAGTGACGGCCAGCGCCACTGGTGGCGGTTTTTAAAAGTTTAGAGATTCAATCACGTGACAGAAAAGATGTAAACAGATTATAACTTTTACGATGAACAGAAAATATTGTAAAAAATATAAAAACAAATTGGAAGACTGAAAATGTGTTTCTCTGGAATTTCCGTGGTGGGGGCCTAAGCCTCCATTACATATCAGAAGTGGTTCTACCTGCGAATTGCTCGAGCCATAATATCGAGAGATGATTTGGATACAATGAAGTGCAGCAACGATGACATCGACGGCAATCAACAATGGCGGGAGTACCGAAAAAGAACGAAAACGAGAGGTGTCATCCTAGACATGGGTGCATTTGCAGCTCGCGCAGTACTTGTGTCAGGCCTCGCCAGCAGGCGCCGGCCCCGCCGCGCCGGACGCGCGCCGCCCGTGCTGGCGCCGGCCATGCCGAGGCTCGGCGTGGGAACCGCCAACCCAACTCGTGCCAGGACATTCGGATTGTCTACACTCCCGTAAAAGGACTTCTTGCAAATAAAGTAGCGATAATAGGTACGGTATAATTCATATTTGTTTCCTAGGTACTTATCGGTGATTGGAATAAGTGCAGATACATATTACAAATTGGTTCTTTGAGATATTCTGAATTTAAATGGCTTTGATATTTGGGCAGCCGGTAATAGAATTGTATGAATCTTATTGCAATGCCGTTAAGTACAACTGTGTTGATTATAATTCACATGTCAAGTTCTAAAAGTAAAGAGTAATTTGAAACCTGAATAAAGTATACGTTAATAGTCTCGGTCTAGGCGAGAATAATAAAATTGTTTTCAGTTTATATTAAGCTTGAATTACCAGAACAGATAAACACACTTGCTTTTGGACATATTACTTACCTACTTCACACATAGTAAGCTTCGGGGTCAAATGTATTAATTTATGACAAACATGTGTATTTTAGTGGGTATACTCGACTATGGCAGATTCATATATTTCACACAAAAACTTTTAAATAGCAGTGCTGAATTGCAACATCAAAAATTTGGAACACAATAATTATGTGTTGGTAGACAGTAAACCTACTCGACGTGTAAAAGAAATCAGTTAGTCACATTTAATTTAATATAATACAAATTCATTTCAATCTAATTATCATACAACCATCATATTGAGTTAAAAAGAAAAATCTTTCATTTGTGGATTTATTTCTGAACTGTAAAATTGGGTAGATTAAAGCAAAGGAAAGTAGCCTTGTTTCTAGTCAAAAGTTTCATTAGTATTTGAGTATAAAATAAGTCTATTATTCAAACCTTATATCACTGGGCCTGGAGTGGACATTATTCTACATTTCATTTAGTCCTATTAGGAAACACTATTTTTTTTTATAGATCACTATGATAGTGTGTATAACAACCCTGCAAATTAAATGATACAACTAAAATTATTAGGTACTCATGCATGTAAATTGTGGGACACTTAAGCAAATATATATCCTCAAACTTACATTGGATTTTAAAAGTTATTGATTTGCTTTGATTGATTACAGATGACATAGGTTGAAATGAAAATTGTATCTACTGTCACTACTGACATTGTAAATCCAACGAAATTCTTATGTACCAACAAAAAAAAAAGACTTGAGTTCTAAAGAGCAAAATTACTTGACTGTACCTATAACATTTGAAGAGATCCTTCGATTTCTCCAAGATCCCATCATCAGACCCCCAACTTGGTGCCAACGGATCACAAAAAAAAAAAAACAAAGATTGGTTTACAATTCTACATACAATAAAAAAAAAAACCTAGTCAAATTGAGAACCTCCTCCTTTTTTTTGGAAGTTGGTTAAAAAGATTAGAATTGATGCTTATTGATTTGTACGGAAATTGTTTTCTACAACATTAAAATTACCTCAACTTTGTTGAAATGAACAGGATTAAGTTCTGATTAGGTTAGGATCAAGGAATCAACATATTTTGATGATTGATACCTAGTTTTTTTTTAAGAAGTTTTATGAAGTCAGTCTGTGCGGAATCTGAAGGCGTCTGGCAGTAAGGCACGCTCGTATAGCTGACGTGCCTTCACTTTCCGAACATACTCTACTAACAGAGACAAAACAAAAAAATGGATATGCAAATCAGCATTTCTAATATTTATATGTGTATTCTACACAATAACCCGTTTTTCTTTACAAAAACTTCACGCGGCTTAGGGAGGTATATTAGCTAATTTATTGTTTTATCTCTCTACCAAAGACAAATAGACAGATAAGGACAAGCAAATACCTAGTCAGGGATGTTTATGAAAACAAAAAAATTACACGTATTGAGGATTTGGCGATTTCTCTTTAGTAATTTAATGTAAATGTGTTAAAAGTTATGTCAATTTTAGTACAAAACTCTGCAAAATTTTAAAGATGAAATATAAATACAAAGACCTAAGTACATTATTTTATCATTTAACAAAGCAAAGATTGATAACGTATATAATCACGTAATGTAAGTTTATGGTAATAACATAAGTAAATACTTTAAGTTGTGAGTGTCGCATTGTATTTTAAGATACCTGAAAATGCTGTGACAGAATTCAGCGACCAAACACTTGCCTTGTTTATTATAGCCCTTGTCACTAGACCAAAGAGTTGAGAACATAGCCATAAAATTAGTATGAGAGTTGATAGTTTATACATGAGTCAGCATTTGAAATCTCTGGATACTTATTGAAAATTACAGTAGTGCAAGCAAAATGGTTCGGGTAAAATTCTTCAGCAATAAGTATCATAAGGAATGGATACCTCAACATTTGCGCGTAGTTAATAAAAACAAATAGTTAAACAGGGTATTTATCAACATTTCAAAATATGACTGATGATACAAAAAAATGCGGTTTTAAATAATACTTTAAATTCCAAAAGTTGTTATGATTTAATTACATAAGTACTTTATTTTGGTAATCGTATAAGTCAGGAAGAAGTGATTTTTTTTTCTGTATTTTAATTAGATCTGTTTTATAAGGCAATAAAAATGTCATAAATCGGTAATATTCCGCTAAATATGCAGCTTAACTATTATACTTTAAACATATTGTACATATTAGTACATATTTCTTTGGTATATGACATCTAATATTTATAATTTATTATACTTTGTTTTACCTATTTACATTCATGCTTAAGGTGTAACATAAACATTCAATGCATAAGCGTGTCTCTGCGCTCACTATGGTCACTAAAAACAAAGATGAGGTCTAGTGCACCATGCCAAACAGGTGAAGAGCTGTAAAATCTAGTGATAGTAGCTAATAAAATTATGCGTTTACCAGCTTGATGACATGTTGATAGCGAGGATAGTTAGAACAAAAATTAAAGACTGAAGAGGACAAAATATAAATGTACAAATTAAAGGCATAAAAGCTGTGTGGTGTGGTAAAAATATCATAATTATCATGAAAATATCAAGTTAGACAAATGGTCTTTGGAATTGTGGAATTTTCCGTAATTACCTACAGCATGGGTCATCAAATATATTAGACAATCTAAGTACGATACGATTTGAGGTATATCTACAGTCAACGAAAAAACAGAAACTGGTAACTGGAGATATCCGTCGTTTATATGAAACATTAGTATAGGATATAATTATAACAGTTCAAGAAAGATATTGTGCCAAGATTAATAAAGGCATAGGATATTAGAGGCAAAAAAAAAAAGTGTTTACTTATATCAAACTGTTACTTAATTGTTGACATACATTGTAGAATCCTTGTGAGATAAAAACAGATAGTCTGATATGTAAATAAACAGATATAAATAAAAAGGCTTGTGTGTAGGTACTATGCGACGATATATTATGTTATGTAGGTACCTAAAGGCACGTGGACCTGTGCTATAAGAGAAGTTAATATAACTACATATAATATAAATGTGATAGTTTCGTATCAAAATCGATACAATAAAATCTACGTGAAGTCAGTCGCGTAACGTCAATAAATTATATCTATTACAGGCTATGTGAAACATATTGGTACACTATCTTTGGGGTTTTTTTTTTTAAGAAATGGTGCGACAGGTATATGTCGCTATCAACAAAATATTATGTAATATCTACTAAGGGCTGTGTAAAGCATATCTACGTAAGAACATAATTATTAGCTATGTGGTATGCAAAACGTATTGAGAAACTGCGTTATGCTCGTCGATAAACTGTGTGATATCGATGAGAAAGCTGTGTGCTACTCATCGATAAGCTGTGTGCTACTCAACGAGAAACTGTGTGACATCGATGAGGCAACTGTGTGATGCCCATCGAGAATCTGTGTGATACTCATCGAGAAACTGTGTGATATCGATGAGAAAGCTGTGTGCTACTTATCGACAATCTGTGTGCTACTCAACGAGAAACTGTGTGATACTCAACGAGAAACTGTGTGACATCGATGAGGCAACTGTGTGATGCCCATCGATGAGGCAACTGTGTGATGCTCATCGAGAATCTGTGTGATGCCCATCGAGAATCTGTGTGATACTCATCGAGAAACTGTGTGATATCGATGAGAAAGCTGTGTGCTACTTATCGATAAGCTGTGTGCTTCTCAACGAGAAACTGTGTGATACTCAACGAGAAACTGTGTGACATCGATGAGGCAACTGTGTGATGCCCATCGAGAATCTGTGTGATACTCGTCGAGAAACTGTGTGATATCGATGAGAAACCTGTGTGGTATTCATCGATAAGCTGTGTGATACCCATCGAGAAGTTGTGATACTCAACGAGAGATTGATGGGGATGCTGTGTGCAATCCACTGAGAAACTGTGTGATACACAGTGGGATGCCCCTATGTGATGCCCAATAGAAAACTGTAATACGCATCAACAAACCGTGTGAATCATTCGATTTATACCTTAATATATGTAGTTTGTGAAATACTACACATCATAAATAGCTATATGAAACATATCTTAGACCTGTGTAAAATAGAGCAGGCCAGCATAAACAAATAATCTAGGACACAAGCTCTGTAATAATGTTAAGAAATCACTATGATTTATGCAATTTATCAAACTGTATAATCTGCACAAATCGTGGCATTTACATTAACTGTGTGAAAGCTTATCATTTTTAAACGTATTAGTCTGTGTGATATTAAACATAGTAAATGACGAAATATATTTTAGATATGTGTGAAATATATGATCGGATCAGTACCTATTAACATATAGTTTCGTAAAGCGAGCAGTGTGGTGTAAAAAATTGCCGGACGTATTGTCACTGAGACGTGGGAAACTATTGATCTAATATACGACTTACAATTACACGCTGTGTACATAAATATTTTTCGTATTTAAAGATGTAGTACTAATAATGATATTTGATATAAAGATAATTTCATTAGGCAATATGGATAGTTGTGATATTTTATTTAAAACAAGTTACTGTGTTGGTATTATTTGATTTCAGGATAATGGTGACTGGTGCCAAGAAATCTAACGCTGGAGATGTCTGCTGTAAATATCATGGGCAACCGAGAGCAAACAAAAATACCGGCTACAAGATGCAATCGAAACATTGATGATTCGAGAAATTTCAAGACTGACACGACGCCGACGTTCAGCAATGGAGATAGCGATTATGGAAGGAGGACGAGAACACGTTGATGCGCGAAGTTGGATCGCCGCGGAGCGGTCGATGATGCAGGATGGCCGAGTATTACAGCACGTCGCCAACAAGATTGATTTAATTAATTATTATTATAATTTTCCGTTGGTTTTCTCACCATTTACTAATATAAAAGTCACATTTTGTTTAAATAGTATTTGTACGAATGTTCATGTTACTCGCGGGCGGTATCTTGAATAGGTTGCAATTGCAACCTACTTTTATTTTATGTTTAAAATAATACGATAGAAATAATTATAAGAAGCTGTTGTTTATTTTATAAAACATTTAATAATTTGATTTGTTAGTTAAATTAGATAATTTGTAACTTATTTTAATATTTGAGCAGTTTGCTTGATTTCATGTTTAGTGACGGCCAGCGCCACTGGTGGCGGTTTTTAAAAGTTTAGAGATTCAATCACGTGACAGAAAAGATGTAAACAGATTATAACTTTTACGATGAACAGAAAATATTGTAAAAAATATAAAAACAAATTGGAAGACTGAAAATGTGTTTCTCTGGAATTTCCGTGGTGGGGGCCTAAGCCTCCATTACATGATGTTCAAGTGTGAAAAAAAAGGTCTCATTATAAACTTTGTTTGGGTGCCAAGTCACTGTGGAATTCCTGGCAATGAGAGAGCCGACCAGTTGGCTGTGGATGCTGTTGTTTCTGGTGATATATATCCGTATAAAAACTACTGTCATGATTAGTGATGTGCCGCGGGAATATGCCCGGGAATGGGAATATTCCCAACGGGAATATTCCCGGGAATATTTCCATGTTTCCGGGAATATTCCCCTGACAAGGGAATATTGAAATATTGTTTCCTGTTTAAAATATTAATAGAATTTAAATGTAATTCAAAGTATACGGTAGAAACGAGGTTTACCAAAAACTGCATATTTAGGGTTCTATAGTTAATTTCCTATCTAATTGAATTTCATATTTACTTGAGATATTTTTCATTATTAAATGTTTGTTTTCTTTTAAATTCCATTTTTTACAGAACGCATGTACTGAATTAAGTAATTAAATATAAGAAAAGCATGTTTTTTCTCTCATTTTTTCAATATAATATATCAAATATTAAACGTTTCATTTGCTTTTAAAAGTAATAACATGACGACCACGTGGTGCACTACAGATGTTAGTGTTTTACCTTTTTAATTTGTATTTTTTCGGAAACGCCCGAGTGCGTCATACTATCTCACTCATGCATGTGGGTCAGTGTACATAGTAAGCATGACACGATCGGGCGTTTCCGTAAAAATACGAAGATAGATAAGGCATTATTCACTACATCTGCAATTCTGCAGTCTTCTTATGGATCTAGTGCAGTGAATACGTTCGTATATGAGCTTAAATCATGAAGCCAAAGAGCAAAGTTTTTGAACATTTCACCACGCGAACTGTTAACAATAAAGTATTATTGTTGCAATTATTGCAATGCTGTGTATTCGAACAAAAATGCCACAAAAATCGCCTACCACTTAGCTAAATGCTCTAATTAAAACACCATGTGAAGTGAAGTGCAGTGTTTTTTTAAAGAACATAAAAAAAAAACAAATCAAATAGTGGCTCAAGTGAAGCGAATGATGTACCCGGTTGTTCGACGTCGCCACTCGCCACCTACTCAATATCGAGAGCCGAGCCAAAACTCAACCACAGCAGAAATACCAAATACATCGATGAGCAGTATGAGCACTGAGCACGGAATAAATTGAACTGTGATGATTAGTTAATATTGCTTCCTATAATTTTTACGATTTTTTACTTTATGTGCATGCCACGGTTTTTTCCTTTATTTCGTATATTACCTTTTTTTTTACAAGTATAAATTTAATTGTACTTAAAACTATACATATAATAATTTGTAACGTTTTTGCGTAATAATAATAAAGATACACTCTCTTAAAATGTGTATTATTTTAACCAAGGGAATATTCCCAGTAACATTGGGAATTTTCCCGGGAACAATGGGAATATGCCCGGGCGTATTGGGAATTTACTATACTATGTAAGTTACTCCGTTTATTATCCAGTTACACGGTTTAAGATTTACATTTTAGCGTAATTCCGAAAAATGAAGTTTGTATAAATACATAATTTCAATATTCCCCTATATTCCCTTTGGGTGGGCATATTCCCGGGAATGCTTCCGGGCATATTCCCTCGTAGGGAATATTCCCGGGAACGGCACATCACTAGTCATGATCTGCTATTGCTCCCCAAAAGATATCTCAAGTCTTGTTGGGAGTTCTTTTGGTTTTGGAGCAGTTTGGAAACTGGAAGTTATCATTTTAAAATTCAAAGCGATATCCCTAACAAACCATGGTTTCGTAATAAAAAATTTAACAGACGTGAAATATCTTGCTTGACTCGAATGAGATTGGGCCATACTTGCGCCCCTTCTCATTTAGCCAAATTTAAAATAGTAGACGATCCTAGATGTGATTGCGGTGCTGAGGAGGCTGATATTAACCATATTATTTTATCTTGTCCGTTGTATGATCGTTTAGATTTCATGAAAAGTTTGCAATCCTTACACATTCCCCTTCCAATAGACATTCCTTCCTTGCTTGTTAATCCTGATCCTGACGTATATAACTTATTAGCCCGGTTTATCCTTCATAACGACATAAAAATATAGTTTTTATATATTTTATCATTTTGTATCCTATTATATCATATCCTATACCTTTATACCTGATTTGACCACCTTTTCCAAATTCCGATAATCCATCATCATCTTTCCCGCGTCCTATTTCCTACCCTTTTACTTGACGTTGGCTACGGGCAACATCGCCCTTAAGTCCATAAAGAAGAAAAAAAAAAAAGGTTCACTGTGACACCGGGCAGATCTTACTTGGTAACGTTCCGCCGGTAATCGCATGCATGTTGAAAGGATTTGCCGCCTGGTAGCTGGTACCGAGACGTTACCCAGGGTGCGCCAGCCGCTACGACGAAATATTATCGCCGAGAACATCTAGTGCTACGTAATGGAAAGGAATTTCGTAAATTTTGTGGATTGGTCTCTGTCACTCCAACGAAATGTCACTGACCATTCTGTGATTTGCTTGATGATGGGCACTATGGGCAGCAGCGTCATCATAGTGGACACATTGCTGCGATCGCCAATCCGCTTACCCAGCGCAGCGTGGCGATTATGGGCATTTACCTCCTAATGCGTCTATATACGCATAGTTGATAGGAGAGACCTACGTCCAGCAGTGGACTGAGATAGGCTGATGACGTGACATGACTTCAACGAAGGCGTCATTAGAGTGACAAACGCAAATCCTCAAAATTTGCTGATTTGAAGTTCGTGGTTTGGCTTTTTACGGCCCTGTCCGACCAAAGTAATAGTTTTCCGGCGTATAAGGTTTTTTCGATATAACCTAGTAAGTTCTAGGAACGCGACATAGCACACGAAATATCAAATATAAAATGTCAAAGCTGTGTCCAGCTTTTTAGTTTTAGGACCGGGCAAACATAAGCATACCTACCTACCACAAATTTTGTGGCCAATGTATAAATTATTATTGCTGTGAACTTGATGTACCTGCGTGACTAAAAGAGGGATAATGTGTAAGATGTCCCAAGATATTTATTTATTTATAATTTATCATAAGAAATGATTTCGATTTATCATAAAGTTTCGTTTTGTAAACATTTATAATAAATCATAATCATTATCTGTTACTTTACTTGATACAACATAGAAAAAATTGCTTTGTTGTTTATAGTGTAGTAACTAGGTATGTACTATTAGCTGTATAAGTGCATGGGCAAAATTTGATTTAATTTATTAGTAGCTCATCCAGCAACCGGATGTAGTCAAGTGCAAAAATATTTATGGTAGTTATTATTAAGTACAGTCGAGGAATTTAATTTCCTACCCATTTCGTACCTTGTCACAGTGACAATCAATATGAAAGCTGCTAGGACTGTCATATTATAGCTACTATGACAAGGTACGAAATGGGTAGGAAATTATATAAATTCCTCGACCGTACAATCAGTTCGATTATATCTCAGTCAAAACAATTAATTAAGAGACTGCCGCTCCCACAGTCAAACTGTTGTAACAGTTTTGTGGGACTTTTTAATTAAAATTGTGTCAAATAATACAATAAAATAAAATAATGCATCGATCGAATCCTCCTATAAATATTTTACGACGTTCTTATTTATTACACAGAATGTAAGTGCACTGGGACATATTTTTGAGCATTTTTATATGTATACAACTTATTTTGTCTTTGACTGTTCATAATATATAGTCAACAAAATAGTCTATATACATATTATACCTACAGTTCATA